>BMAO01028618.1:0-13666 GCA_019973975.1 Trichonephila clavata | reverse complement strand
GGCATAAGCATTTTTATATGCTCTTTTATTATGTTTAAATATTTTCCTTTCTTCTAATATATTTAAATATTAAGTTTTTGAAATGTTTCTTGAAGTATACGAGGGACTAATCTGTTTACTGCTCTTCCTGGCAACAGAATACTTGTAATTAGTAGATATATAATTATTGTTTTAAAAAAAAACTGAAGCACCCCTTTTATAGTTAATTGAAATAAGCTGTAACTTAATCTTTTAGTCGCCAAATCTGGAAATGAATCTGAAATGAGTCGCCAGATGCGGGATGCGATCTGAAAATGAGAAATCGTTCATACTGATCAGAACAATGGAACAAAATTATTAAATTACTGTATTGTCATCGGTCCTGGACAAGTGAGCAAAATTTCCAATTAATCCGACCTTTTAAAGTGGGTGAAAATATTAAGTTCAAAGATTCCGTGACATACAAGTGAAGCTTATAAAATGATGTTAAAAACAGGCAAATTCGTTTATCATTCATTCCAAATGGGATCATGAAATCAGTAGAGGAAAACTTTTTAATTAGCAAAAAGGGTTTTTTTTTTTGGAGTAGACATAAAGAAATGTAAGACGCACTTTAACCGGTTGTTCTGCTTTTAATCTATTCTCTTCTAATATTTTATATCTTTATATTTTAACATTGACTGACTTGCCGAGGAGAATACTCAACCACACAATTTTCCTATCTTGCTAGGTATTTTGCAACCATACATTTGATGTTTATACATTGACTAGTTTGAGGAAAATACCCGGCTGCAAATATTTCACTTCATGTATGACATTGGATTTTCCATACATTTATTATAAATTAAATGGACTTTTATTCATTGTTCATACTTAGGTTTTATATAGTTTTATTTTTAACAGATGTCAGGCTGATAAATGAAGGAGATCCGTGACGATCGTAAGTTTAAGAACCGCTGCCCTTGGGTGTTCTTTCTCTAAATTAAAGTAGAATCGAGCCAAGTCGTACTGCCACCTGCATGGTGCCCAAAGTTGCGGATAACGACAGGCGTAAAAACTAGCCCCGTGCCTCTATGAATTTCGTGTGTCTCGATCTTACATTGTCGATCAGGTGGCATTAGCAATAACAACACACAACAGAAAATTATGAGGAAAAATTTTTCTACAGATGAAAGTAACCTAAATTTAATAATTTTATGTAAAAAAAATAAAGTTAAGTTATGCTCTTGAATTTCAAAAAAAAAAAGTGATGAAAATAGATATGGTTTGTTTTTGACTTTGTGATTCTGTTTCAATTCTGTTCACCAAACGCTCCCGCTCTTGGAAAAAATATATATTCTACAGTTACTTAAACATAATTAATCAATGCAACAGTACTTGTTAAAATCGTATTCTTTGCAATTTTTCAGAAAATCTTAAGTAAAAAAACCAGTATTATATTTTTATGAAATAAACTGGAAATTCAGATGCGATCCCACTAGAGGAGTAGTCTTCAAACTTTTTCGATTCAAGGAACCCCCAGAACTAGAAAGTGTTTTCGTGAACTCCATTCCATACACATACTTCGAAAAATATACCTCAAAATAATATTTAAAGTAGATCAATATGTTATAGGCACTTTATGTAAAAACCATTAAGCAAATTATTGCATTTATTAATAAAAATTATAAATCTAATTTTTCAAATATAATTTACTCAATAATATTAATTTGTGATCCAAGTGTCACCTATCCATGCATATATTTAATAACGGGGATATGCGCTTGCTTTTTTGCACACAAACAGTGGAAGTCTATGTCTATTGAGATTAAATGCAATCACATTACATATTCTGAGTTTAATTTGGTTTTTGTTTTCTAGCCACTTACATTGTGTTTAAGTGAAATATATTTCTCAATGTTCTGAATGGCTTTGAAATGTTTATAGCTGTGAAAAATCCCGTGTATTTTTATGAATTTTCACCTAAATTTAGAAGCTGTTTTAGTTAAATTTAGATTTTAACATCAAATCTGTTGACATGTTGCTGTTTCCTCTCCTTCATAATGGGTGTTATTTCCACAAATGCAAAAATGTGCATTTTTCATTAGAAAACTATTTAGTTTTGCAAGACATTGTGCTAACTAATGAGTACAAAATTATCTCGTGGAACCCGAGATAGTAAACAATAGAATACTCACCATCTAGCAGGAAGCATATTTTTAAATATAAAATGTTTTAATATTCTTTATTATACTATAAAAAAATTGAAAAGTCTTTCAAAAAATAATGAAATTATATATCAATAAAATTTCAGCTTTTCTAAATTAGGTGGAGGGTGTGAGCTTTAGATACTTGTTACTATACAAAGTTCATAGGGAATTGGAATCTACATTTTGCATACATATTTATTTTTCTCGATTTTTTATTGTGACTCGTGGAACCCCTGGGAATGCCTTGTGGAATCCATGGTTCCGTGGAACACAATTTGAAGACCACTGCACCAGAGGAACCCGATACCCAATTCGAAATTTCGACGAAATTATTTTACTCTACTATACAGTTGAACTGGTCCGCATTGCATTAAATATTATATCTAGTTAGTTAACAGATAAACTGCTCATATGTTTCAAAAATTATTGAATCAGCCCTCTTCATATTTTATCTCCTTTATTCACGTGAAGTGAAATAAAGATAAAATTTAAATGCAGTGAGATGTGAAATTTGAAATGTAAATGAATAACAGTGTTTATTTTATCCTGTGTTTACTCAACCTGATTCGCATTATTAAATACAATACTCGTGTTTGCCCTCAGCAAACGAAGATTGAAATCGTTTGTCCGAGACAGTTATGCGTGCTTCTTCCATACAATTCGCTGTGCGTAACGATCTGTTATGGTTATAGATAGTGTGTAGAACTAGTTCTATTTAATCTTGATTAAAATAATAAAAAAAAAAATTTCTCCCTTTTATTATATGTCTGGGAAAATAAATTGCTATTTTGGTTTTAAAAGAATCGATGCTCTTAAATGTGAGGTCATGGAATATTTAAATTCTAGAAGAGGGAATTCTATTGTTTTAGTAAAATTCAAATTTATGTGGTTCCGTTTGTTTTATTTTAACCCGTATTGGGTTGGATATAATTATACTTATAGTTTCCTGGTTGGATTTTTTTTCATATCAGCATCGATATTGTCTTTTTTTTTTTTTTTAAAAAAGAATTATGAAGTTTTGCAACTAGTTTTGATTTCAGTTAATTTTTTTTATTTCTTATCTGGCCCTGTGAATAATATTTTTTTTTTTAAAAGAATATTTGACACGAATTCTTGAAAAATTGTTCTAGTACATTGAAGGAATACTAATTGTGTAAGTCACATTTAATCACAAGATAACAAAATTAAATTGAAATGTAGTTTTATTAAATAAGAGGATATTAATTTATATCGGGGTATGATCATTTGTTTTCAAGGAATTCCAATTGTTCTACTTTTTGCGAAGACAACAGGAAACTTGTTTATAGACAAAATGGCGCTATGCATTGAAAAGGCAATGTGAATTCTCTGGTTGTGGAAGACTGACGTCGTCGATTGAGGGCTCAAGTCCTGATGTCACTTAAGACTCCATGTAGAGGGGTCGATGTGTGTTAAATCTCTCGCATCTATCCATTTACAGTGAATCCCTTCTCATGTAGGCCTGCCCAGGAACGCAGTAGAGAATGACCTTGCGAAGGCGACTGCCAGCGATCTTGTGTATCCGAAGACCACATGGTCCTTACGTCGACCGAGATCTACTTCAGAGCTAAAGAATTAATATGTAGAACCTGGGTTGCCCCTCTTGTACACACCCATTGTACTTTCAAAGACACCCTGGATCCGCCATATCATTCAAGGGTTCCAGATCTTATCTGACGGCATTCTCGCGATTTTCGACTGATTACTTGAGGTGCATGAATTTTGAAGGTGGCAAAAAAAAAAAAAACTTCCCAATTTGCATCAAATGTGACATCAACCCTTTTTCTCCTCAGTTCATTTTGCAATGTCTGGGGTTTTCCTGTGAGGAGGCTGTTGCTTCCCCCTGCTAGACTTTGTGCAGATTTATGGGATCACATGGATCGGTCTAGTTTCCCTAGACCAGATGGGGATTATTCTCACCACCACCATCACTAAATCTCTCGTGGCTCAAAGTCCTCGCTTTAACATGTGTAAATGCTTGAGTGTGTGCGTAGGGGGGGGGTGCCAGCTTTGCTGTCACGCTCGTTACTTGACCGTGGTGCATAATTACGAAGTCCGTCGCCAATAGGCCCCGTGTTATTTTATGTGCGACATTAATAAACACACTCTCTCACTCACAAACGAAGTTTCGTTAACGTAACTCACCGGGAACGAAATTTCGAAAACGGTATGAGGCGATTCCGCAGTGAATTTAATAAATCTTCATCTACGGAACAATCGGTTGTATCCTATTTTTATACGGTTAAGAATTATTTTGTTAATATATGTAATTTGCTTCTAATTTGTGTATAAATAAAACTGTTTTATCTAGTTTTGTAAATTTAGATTACAGAAGTAAATTTCCGCTTTTAAAGAAGAAAAATAAAGCTTTTAAATCTCTTTCTGTTGTCTTGTATTAATGATTAACGTATACATAAGTAACGTATACGAGAGCTTTTTTAGCGCGTTTTTCACGTAGTGTAAGAAAAGCGCTATTAGGACGCAAATTACTCTTCGTTCATATTTTTGCCTTTTTCTCAGCCAATAAGCAACCGATTGACCTCGGGTTTTCGGCATTTGGTCGCATTTGTGCCCTAGATGAGCCGAATCATATTTAAATTTAATAATTTAAAATTTTTTTTTAAAGTATAGTACTACTTTCTGTTAGTAAAAAGATCATTAGTTGCATTATTGTAAAGTACAACATGTGAAAAACGCGCTAAAATTACTCTGGCCATGCCAATGATTGATATCTTGTTTATAAGTAAGGTCCGTTTGTTTTTAAAAAAAACGACAATATTTGGTTCAAAAAACCTTTATTTTAGGATTGTATATATTTGCCTATTTGTTATACACAGTTGCCGAGTTTATTAATGACTTGTCATACCTTAGAACTAAGTTTTGAAAACCCTCTTCAAAGAAGCTGCCGCCTGGTCGAACAGCCAAGAATTCACGGCCGCTTTCACTCTTCGTTGTCACTGAAGCGCTTGCCGCCAAGACTGTGTTTGTGGTACCGGAAAGGTGGAAATCGCTGGGAACAAGTCGGGGCTGTATGGTGCATGGTCCAAAACCTCCCAGCCCAAAAGATTCGATTAAGTCCCGAATCGTTCGAGAAGTGTGAGGCTCTCATCTTTAAACTTCTTGACCCGTTTTCGAACTTTGCTGTCACTCATTGCTTCAGTGCCATAAACTTCTGTTTTCTGACGATGAATGTTTGCAGCCGACATGTTTCTTGCAGTCAAAAACGGGTAACAGATGTATCTCCCACTTGGCGTGCGATTCAATCACTTTAAACATTTTAAAGACGCACAGTGAAGCTTACGCGACTGCTACAGAGCTGGAAATGGCACGAATGTGTTCGCAAAGGGTGCTGGTCAGTGATGCAGAGACTCGTTGCGGCGTACGCGTGAACTAGGGAACTGGACGCGCCAACGGACCTTACTTAGAAAATAGCCCTCGTACGCTCATCTGGCGTTTGCTGTAGATTAGGGGTCTTCAACCTTTAACGCTGGAGGGCCATATCAATTCGGAATATTAACTACTTTAGATCTGAACTTATTGCAATTTATTGACACAGCTTCTGACCTTGTCTTCAGGGTCATTTGGATTTTAACTGACAGCCGTGCTTCTATACAGCACCTTTCTCGTTGGACAACTGTTGGGGATATGACAAGCCTAAATATTCTGGATGTTCTGGTTCGACTTTCTTCTAGACACTGTATATACTTTCAATGGGTCCCCTCCCATATTGGATTGAATCGTAACGGGATAGCCGATAGTTTGGCCAAGTCTGCCACTGCTGACACTTTGCTGGGTGACACGTATAACTTTTTCTGTACTCTCCTCTATTAAAAGGTTAGAATTGAATGCATTTTGGAGAATACCCCCTGCATACCCTTGGTATTTTGAGGAAAAAGCCTCGTTGGTGTCACCAACTTAATATTTCTAGGAATCACAGCAGAAAGTCGCGCTTTTTTAGTGGCCACATCAAATTTTACTTTTCAACAGGGCCGGAAAGTCTTTGCAGGGTGTCATAGGTGCGAGGCTGATCAGGTCTCCTCCTGTCATATTGTGAATTGTTTGAGTTTTACATTTGATAAGGTTTTAGGAAATCCTATTTTATTTCGGAATTTTTTGAAGATATTTGATTTTATGGAGATGATGTAGCTGAGCTATATCCATCTGGGATGAGAAACAACAACAGGAGATAACGTTAGAATTTTGAGATTGAATTCGGCGTTTGCGAAGGAGCCTTGCTTCTCTTAAAACATGCAAATTATAGTATAATTTTTTAGACAAAGTTGCATTGACAGTTCATTTTTGAAAGATTTCCCGATATCGACTTCGTATAGTAATGTGAGCAAAGAAAAAAGTGTGCACCGAAGAAAGGAAAAACCAGCAATTTTTTTTTCACGGGTGAAGACGTTTCATCTCAAAATTGGAAAGTAGAAAAAAGAAAAAAAAACTTGCGCCTCGGAAACGAAACAATTCTCTCTTGTAAGCAAATTTTTTCCTTCCTTCCTTATACGTGCTTTGAAAAATTTTGTGTATCGATTGCATTGCCGGGGTTGTTAAAAACGTGCGCATTTTTTTGTCCTCCGCCGTTCAACACAATAAATTGAGTAGCAACCGTTTGTGATTGCATCCGGAAAAGTTTAACAAGTTGATGGGAGCGGGGTGAACAACCGGTCTTTGCCTCCTGTCGCGATACACAACAGTGAGTGCGAACAACAGTTGGACACCCTTCTCATCTGACTTGGTACTATTATTCTGGACCTAGTACCGCTTTTTGCATGAGGTGCCTTGTTTCACGACTATTTATGAGTATCGTACTCTCGGGGTTGTCGGAGTGACGCACGTCATGCGTCGGTGGGCCTTTGAGAGTATTTTGTGTTAAGTTTTTAGGGTGTTCAGTAATTGCCTCCTGTCTGTCAGTTTTGACAGTTTGTAAAGGGACATAATCGGAGGATTTGGAGTAAAATAAGGAAGTGTCTCGCGAGGTGTTTGGGATTTTGTTTTTAAAAATGACAGGAAAAACCATCACGGGAAGATGAAATTGAAAGTGCTCTGTGAGTGGACTTAGCCGAAATTGTTTTGGAGGAAATGCAGTTTTTTTTTTTTAAATATCTCTGGAATATGTGAAAATCATTTTTGTTCAATTCAAAATGTTCTATTTTTTGATAATATACATATTTCGAATCTGTTTATGATTTCCCGGAGTGTCGCGGGTTCGAGTGCTGGTATTACTGAAGGTGGCTTGCCGTGTAGAGAGGGACGCATCAAATCTGACGAGGCTCAATGTCCTCCCGTTTTTGTGGTGTGGTAGTTTGAAGAGGGGGTGTGCCAGCTCAGGTGTCCTCGTCACTTGACCGAAGTTTAGAATTACGAGGCCCTCGTGTTGCTTAATAGAATGTTGATAAACATTCGTTCAATATAATTTTAGAATAAAGTTATGGCTTTCCAATTCATATTGTAATTTTCTGTTTTTGCGGAATAGTGTGCATTTAAGAAGTGATATTTATTATATAGTTTTTATGTGTATACATATAAATGTAACACTGAAGAATCCCGAAAACTGCTCTCGATAACCAGACAGTTCAGATAACTCGGCCACACCTTTACAGGTCGAAAAAACTCTACGGGGGGGGATGAAGTACAGAAGGTAAGACATCACACATTTCTTTAAAAAAAGTAGCTATTTAATGCATTTTCTTATCGGTAAATTACTGTATACTATGTATTCATGTATTTTCATGTAGTAAATGGTGTATGCCTTACAGTTGCGGTCACAAGGGGAGGGTGTCCTGGGGGTCCGGACCCCCCCCCAAAGCCCTTGAGTTTTTTTTTCGATTGATGATAATTCTATATCTATATAACGTAAAATTTAATTAAGTGCTTTTAATTAACATTTATTTTATTAATTAATGCTAATATAATTCAATAATTTATTTTTTGCTGTTTTTTGTTAACAAAATCGACAAAATCAGAAGAATCAATTGGTGTTTCTTCAGGTATGATACGAGTTGAGGGACTTTCACCTTGAACTCCCCACTTGAAAAAATTTTGTGTGCCCTACTTTCATAAAGTACTGTACTTTTCCTTTGTATTCTCAAGCAAACAATACATACAAGTGCAGTACAATATTTTCCGAGGAAACACTTGTACTTCTTTCTTTTTACTCCCATTCTCGATAACCCGGAATTTTCACAATCTGCCCCCTTCGGTCTACTAGGTCGAGTTTTCGCGACTCTGTGTGTGTATTACTTTTTACTGACAATATTAATCTTAAATCCATTCATAATTTCTAATTATATATATTTGTTTTAATATTCCATTAATTATAAATGATTATTAAATTATTTATTGAATATAAAAGAATTATTTAGCGGAACATTAACAAATTCGGTACAAGTTTTCATCATGAATTACACAGATGGTC
Organism: Trichonephila clavata; assembly: GCA_019973975.1. Classification (NCBI taxonomy): domain Eukaryota; kingdom Metazoa; phylum Arthropoda; class Arachnida; order Araneae; family Nephilidae; genus Trichonephila; species Trichonephila clavata. The sequence continues at coordinate 5,062 of BMAO01028618.1, read as the reverse complement.
GATTATATTCAACGTTAAAAAAAGAGCAGGTTACATCGTATTCTTTTCGAACGAATTCGAGCATGCAGTGAAATTTTGCACTTCCTTCCTTATGCTTGATCAAACACTCATGTCACATGCACCGATACCTACAATTCTGAAAACAATTTTACTCGCATATGATGACGCATAAAGTTCGTATGTTTTAAAAAGAAGTATGAATTTTTTGTGCATTTTATGAGGAAGTACTTCAAACAGAAAGTTTTGTGTGATCACTATCTGATCGTATTTTAGTCGTTCAATTTTCCGATTAAGATTTTAGGATTTTAACTTCTCTAATGTTTCGCTACGGATTCGTGGCCGAAGTAGTCGAGTGTTTGTGGCCGGCTTATTTTCTACCTGTCTTGTAGGAGGAGGAAGGGGGGGGGGGATAATGCGCTTTAAATCTATGGAAAAGTTCCTGAAAGTTTGAAGAGTGGAAGTATGTCGGTTTGAAAGTCTTGAGATCTGTCGCCAAGAATCCTCGTGTAACTGCAAGGCGCGGCATTCAAAAACCTATTTTCGTAATGGGCTAAATCCATGTGACGTCCATAGTCACATGATAAATGCAATGTGTGTTTCCAGCCAATCATTTCATGCGCTCGCTGTTGCCAATTCATGTTTTTTACACAGAAACTTTCAAAAAGTGCACATTTGTTGTATCACTATCTGATCGTATTTTATCGTTCAATTTTCCGATTAAGATTTAGGATTTTAACTTCTCTCAATGTTTCGCTACGGATTCGTGGCCGAAGTAGTCGAGTGTTTGTGGCCGGCTTATTTTCTACCTATCTTGTAGGAGGAGGAGGGGGGGGGATAATGCGCTTTAAATCTATGGAAAAGTTCCTGAAAGTTTGAAGAGTGGAAGTATGTCGGTTCGAAAGTCTTGAGATCTGTCGCCAAGAATCCGTCGTGTAACTGCAAGGCGCGCATTCAAAAACCTATTTTCGTAATGGGCTAAATCCATGTGACGTCATAGTCACATGATAAATGCAATGTGTTTCCAGCCAATCATTTCATGCGCCTCGCTGTTGCCCAATTCATGTTTTTTTACACAGAAACTTTCAAAAGTGCACATTTGTGTAGACAGTAATAATGATCATAGGGAAACAAAATGTATTCGATTTAAGAGTATTCTTTTAATATGTGTAAAAATTTTATTTGATAAAATTTTTTTGAAGAATCGTAATGCTTCTCTACTAAATCTTACACTCTTAACTCTACAAATCTTAAATCACAAATTAAAAATTTACGTACAACCTGATATTGTAAAATTTGTCAATTACAGAGACTTAAAGGGTGGTCATATGGCTAGAATGAATGAAGATCGTTGCTGCAAGAAAATATTTCTGGCAAAGCCCATGGGAAATAGACCTCGGGGCAAACCTCCGTTAAGATGGATAGACTGTGTTGAATAAGATCTAAATATTTAAGTCAAAACCGGAAAACAGTTGCCAAAAGTAGAGATGCCTCGAGAAAACTTGTGTAGAAGTCCAGGGCCCACCCAGGGCTGTCGAACCATTGAAGAAGAAAAATTTGATGTTGAATAAACATTTTAGTTTACTTAATTAGTATGTGTAATCAAGATATTAATTAGGTTTTATCTTCGTTGTGCTTTTACCATATTCAGCAATTCCAATTCTGCGGTTTGATATTTTTAATGTATAATCCTAAACTAAATGCATTTTCCGATCAAATCGCATTTCTTTAACTATTTCCTTTCACTTTTTTACCCATAATAATTAAGCCGATTACGCTTTTCCCATTCCATTTCGATTAACTCATTACTATTTCTCAAAACGAACCCATCCCGCGCAACACATCAACTGTTTGTTCTCTTCACTTTCCCGACTAATAACTGGTGCTTGTGTCTCAGAAACGCGGGTAATCTTCCCCAAGCCTAATTTACCCTTTTCGTCACGTCATTTAGAGGACTGTCTTCCTCCGCCCTCCAGTCCACTAATCAAGGGCTCTGTGCCCCTAACCTAGTTCCAGGCCTGGGGCTGAGCTCAATCATCATTAGTTCGATAGGCGAATGGCATTTTACTCGTTGTCTGACAGACCTCTTAATCATTCCTTTTGATTGAGAATCCCAGCCCATTTCTGGAGCCGCCTTTCGACCTTCTCTAATAACGATGTCTTAAATCGACCTTTGTTATTTGTTCTCTCTCCTTCTACGCTCTTCTGCGCCATTTTCTTCCTTATCTCGGAAAACGATTTATTCATTGGTCCACTAAAAGAACATATGTTTGTAGTTCAATGGAGAGTTATTGTGAAAGAAAATGGATAAATTATTTTTCCGGTAGTTTAGTTTTGGGGATGTCGTTAAATAATTGATTGTGTGAAGTATGGCTGATTGATGTATGGTTTTTTTTAGCCTGGAAGCGGACTACTAGGGCACAGTCACCCTTGCTACGAAATTGTTAATTCTGGGAAAACTGTTTATTTGTTACTAATGATCTTGACAGTATCTTCCTGTATGACAGTCTTCATGGGAACTAAAATGTATTTGTCGCATATCTGCCTCATTTTTAGGAGTGGCAAACGTTTTTTGCAATTTAAGGTACTTGCTTTGACTGAGTTCCCCGCGCGACCGTGGGAGATGGGGATAAAATTGGATGGGAAAGTTAGGATGCCATTAATGTCGCGAGGAGCTTTTGTGATTGGCTCAACGTGATACAGTTGGTACTCACGTGTCTATCAATTTCGCTATACGAAAAGATGTCATCAATTCAAAAGTCTACAAATATTGTCGTCGTTATTATTACATAAGAAATTACATATCGTCATCATTTCATATGCAAGAAATTTCGCAATGTTGTAAGGTATTAATTATAAATAGTTAGTTTTTGTGCTTTTTTTTTCTTGATGTCACAATAAAATCTAAAATATTTGAAGAAACAAAATATTAATAAAGGCAAATTTGAATGAATGAAAATAATTGGGAATTTGTGATATTAGCGAATCATGACTGCAACAGAGTTTGATGATGCGTGGGAGGAGGGGGAGCAAGCATTAAATTTTATCATTGTATTTTTATTTTATAGTGCTAATATAATACAAATATTTTTCTTATGTTACCCAAGTGTATTAATTGCGAACAAACCAACCTGCTAGTTTTTCCTGTTCGTAAAATAATACGATGGACTATATTTTGAACAAACACGCCGTATAACTGTTTGTGTGTGTATATATATATGTAAAACCACATCTATATATATAACATCTTAATACGTCTTTCACATCTATCTTGAGAATAAAAATATAAAATGGTGGTTTTTGAATTCTTTGTTTTTATAGTGTGCGCATTTATACAACTTATTTAATATGTATATATATAAACGTCCCATGCTCTTTTAGTGAAACAAATGCAAGAGGAAATTGGTGAATTTTTAAAGTACTAGATATGCAAATGTTTTTGAACCAGTAAACTGCAGCGATGGATTAGATGTAATACACTTTTTATCTCTTTCGCTTCCTGCTGCACTTAGGCAAGATAATTAACATTAGTTAGTTTTAATGTGTTAACTGTAGTTAGAAGAATGAGAATTACAGTAGAAATATTACTGACTCATTGTGTAATAGTTATAGGAAAAGACTAATACGCCTAAGATGAAAATTTGCTTAGATGTCTGGAAAACGTGTAATTGCATTGTTCATTGTAATACATTTCTTCTGTTCAATTACTGTCATTGTTACGCTGAAAGAAATGGATATACACTCCGACTTGTGTTTTTATGGAATGGATTTGGACTGCATAATAGAAAACGCAAAAAAATATTCAGGTGTTTCATTTGTAGCTATGAAGTATATTATGTGCAACATATCAAACATTTTTTTATGTTATAAAATATAAAAAATAAGTCCCACGTTCTGGGCCAGTTCAGGTGTCGCTTCGTTAGTTGACCGAGCTTAAAAATTACGAGGTCCATCGACAATAGCTTTCGTGTTGATTCATTGTGCCACGTTAATAAACTTCCTTGTATTTGCATACTTGGCACAACAGTCAAAGGCTCAAGAAATACAGCCCTTTTAGCTTGGCAGAACTCTGAACCTGCTCTCCCGGGAGGTTGCACCTCTATCTCTAAAATCCTGTATTAATCCTCAGTAGGACTGATGCGAGTTTTCTTCCACTTTGATCTGAAATCCTCTGCGAACAAGCTCCCCATGAAGACCATTGTAAGGATCTGATACCCACACCTGGCAATGGATCGAGCATACATAGGGGAACCTGGTAACAGGTGAGACCCTGTATGAGGGATCTGGCAGCGGGTCCGGTATATATATAGAGGGGAGACCCGGCAACAGGGAGACGAGAGGACGAGACCAGACCAGCCAGACCGACCGGACGGGGACAGAAAGAAGGCAGCGGAAACGAGAAGCGGGGGACAAGAAAAACGTGGTTGGAGGAAGAAAGACTGTGCTGGACGATGGATTTTGCAATCTGTTAACATCTTCCTAATTTATTCGTTTTTGTGATGTGTCCCGTAGAAGAAAAATAAATCATGGGACGAAATACCGACTGTTATTATTTTTTATCCATTCGAACACACCGATCAGTAAAAGAACCCACACAAGGTTAATAACCATCTTAGGCAGATGGCTCAAGAAATTATTAATTTCATTCCTTAAAGATGCAGTCCAGGTCTGTACTGATGGTAGTCGCACAGAAGATCATACCGGGCAGACAGTGGAAGCACACCCCCTCCTAGAAACATCAATAACTCAACGAAACCCCCTGACACCTGCTCTGTCTTCAGGAGTGAGTTAATTGCGATTGATGTTGGGCTTGTTGCTATCGTGTCTTAGGTATTGCGATTTTGGGGTACTACGGATTTTATCGGACAGCCGCAGTGCATTACAACATCTTTGTGGCTGGTCCTCTGCAAACGATTAATTCAGCGTTTCTATTCTGGTCAAACTGAGGAAGATATCTCAGAACCGTGATCCAATGGACACCATCACATGTTAGTATTAGAGGTCATAAGATCGCTAATAGACTGGCCAAAGAGGGCAGTGAGAATGAAACGGCTACTGGCACTTC
>BMAO01028617.1:0-19089 GCA_019973975.1 Trichonephila clavata | reverse complement strand
TTATGTTTGTCTATTTTTTTTCACAACGGATAACAATTTTCTAGACACATAAAAACCAAACCACAAAAGAAATTGGTTACTTTTTCTTTAGTACATGTAACGAAAAGTAAAATCTGAAGACTGTTTATTTTTTCCAAATCCTCATTTTAGCGAAAAATTGTAAATTTTTTTATGTTTTCATTTAATAGCCTCACACATTTAAAGTTTTATAAAAATATATCTACTTTTGTTTCTAGGATAATTAGGTGTGGGTAAATTTTTATTAAACTTGAACCATAAAGCCCTCCTAGAGATTTTGGAGATGATGATGATGAATACTCAAAGGAACCGAGTTCACCCAAAAAGGGTTTAGAGCTACAATCCGATCCCTCGGGAAGCAACCACCCTCACGTCCAGTCTTTATTGCAAAAAAAAACAAAGTTTACACACACACACACACACACACATTTTACATAACTCCAGCTTTCGTCAAAAACATAAAAAAATATAAAATTATCCAAAACAAATACACGAAAAGACCACAAAAAACATGAAGCAAAAATAATAATAACATTTAAAAAAATGTTTCTTTGGAACCAAGCTTTCAGTTGGCTCCAGAGATTTTGGTGATGTACCTCGTAATTCCAAGCAAATATAAAGTGTCAAGAACAACGAGTGACGAAATATCATTCAATTTTCGAATTTCCACACCTCGCTATCGAGAGGACAGAGCCTTGTGATATTTAGCGTGCCTTAGCTCTCAACACGGTGGTTTTCACTGCCAATAGGACTCGAACTCAAAACATACCGGCCACAAGTTTGTGACAGCGACCACAAGGTTACAGCACGTAAGAGTAAAGTAAATAGAAGATGAATCTCTTAAAACCACAAATAGGTGTTTAAAAAGACGTAAGAATTCAATCAATATGAGAACATAGTCACGAATATTGAATGCAAAGCCAGATCTACGTACCGGCGTAACGTGCTGCAGCCTCGGGCCGCCGGGTTCTAGGGGACCCCGTTCCCCGTTGAAGATAACAAACAGAAAAATATGCTTACAATTAAAATAGTAATAAAATAATAAACCTGTAAAAATACAAATCACAAAAATGAAATTCCCGAAATATTATATCAAATTTATTTTTATTTTCTAGAGAAAGATCAATTTACTTTTGTTCTTCCGCTCTACCACCAAATATGATGAAATTAATGATTAATAGACAGTGGCTCTATCATAGAGCGGTGTCGACGGGCATCGAGCATTTATAAAAACGTAGTGGCACTATTTTTGAAGCAATTTATTTTTGTGCAATAATAATTCCAAGTTACAATAATTCACTGAGATTTGATGCTGTGTCTTGTGCAAAATACTTGAAATTAAAATATATTTAGATAACTGTTTATTCAAGTTTCAAGTAAAAAGTAAGTACCATCGTAACTTTCTAAATTATTTAAGTAGGAAGACATTGAAGTTATGATTAAGTACTTTCTGTATTTTCACAAGTTTTCATAGATTGAAACATCAGAATTTCTCATAAATATGTATGCCGTTTTAAAGTTTGTGATGAGTAACAAAATTTCTTCTATAGGATGGAAAAAATTAACAATCGTTTTATGTGGATTATGGAGATTTCCTGCAAATAATATGGATAAAAGTAAAGCGGATTTGATTTTCGTAATAAATCGTTTTTTCCCCCTAAGTATTCAAATTAATGCATAGTTATAAACACAAGAGAGTCCACTAAAGAAAATGAAGAAGAACGCACAAAAATTCGGTCGAAAGGGAAACCCACAAATTTATCAAAAAACTATAGAGCTATTGCGACATTCATATCGTAGCAATGCTGAATGTTTTTGAAAAGATGCAATCTGTTGTAATAGTTGCTTCCTGCTGTTCTGCCTATAAAACTTCATTCAAAGGCAGTGTCCAACGGAGAAAGGCAGATGGTGTAGATATAAGCAAGCTTTATGTGACGGAAAAGAATAGTTAGAAAAATGACCAGACGTTTCTAAATTGGTCGCTAAAATGATAAAGCTGACCTTCTCAGCTTTCTGTGATAAAGATTAGCTAAGAAATGTCTACACAACATAGTGTAATGTAATATTTAACACGTCTTGTACCTTATTTTTTTTAAGATAAAGGGGTTTTTCTTAGCTTACTGTAGTGGTTGACTTCATTTGCCAGTAAGATGTTTTACTTAATGTGTATTTTTAAAGTAATCTGATAAAGAGGAATTCTCATAAAGAACGAGACACTCTTGAAAAACATCTGTTCTGATTTCCTCATCGATGACATATGGAGGTTTGACTGTATATGGAATTAGGGAATTGGGGAAATTGGGACATCTTCAATACTCATATGACATTAAGTTCTTGTGGCTTCGACTGTCCCTCTAAGTTGAAAGATCCCCTCTGTAACTGTAACTTCACGTGGTATCTGTAATCCGAGCAGCTGTTATTAGCAACCAACACCTTAATAACGGTATATCTTACTGTTTCCAAAAGTTACTAAGCTATGTGGGGTGTTTTTGTTAAAGGGATGTAATTCAATTCCCCCCCCCCCTTGAGCTCAATAAGAATGTATTTTTCTGAATTGATCTACTTTACTTAATTACATTTATATCAGACGAATTTTTGTGGCCCTCTCTCTGACATCTCCCAATACCGTGATATCAAAATAATACACATAAAACACAATTGATCATGTATAAAAAGTTAGTTAGAATCAAAACAGCCTATTCTTTTAAAAATATTAGCAAAAAATGTGTGTGTGAGATTATTATAAAAATTCCATCACAAAATATTAAATTATAAGAAATTAATACACATTTGAAATATCAATATGCATTTCTTACAATACACTTGGTTATTAAAGGAATAGATTGCAGTAAAATATATGGGTTTCATTAGCAGTCACTCACTTGTAATTATCAATTAAATTAAAATATTTTAATAAACTTAAGGTATCAAGTATATTTATATATCCATCAATGAAAACTGTTTGTTGTCCACACATTACTTAGAATTATGTGATATTTATCCCCGGAAGTGGTATGCTCGTTCAACCAAAGAAGGTCCTTTTCCATTGTGCTAGTCTGTTTAAAACTAGTCCCACGGCTTTAGAATACAATAATATGACGTAGGCCCGTGGGTAGCCTAGTGGTTAGAGCATCGGACGCCAGACCGGAAGGCCTGGGTTCGATGCCCGATGCCACAAAATACTCGCCGAGTACAAACGGATAACTTGTTGGTTAAATCGTTGGGTCCGAATAGTGTCGCCTTCTATCGTGAGCAAATTCATGCTGTCACCTTCATGGGCTAAAAGCTTAGGCTAAAGACAAACGTATCTCTAGCCCGTTGCCATGAGGAATTTCGTGGTCCTCGATCTGACGACGTCAGACAGGTGGCATAAGCAACAACAACATAAAATGACGTTGACACACAGTGCTTCTATAAAATTTACTTTTGTTCGGAGAAAAAAGTGGGGGGGGGGGAATGAACGAGGGCATATTCCAAGAACGATCAAATTCATAGTTAAGTAGTATTTCTTGATTTTTCATTTGGGTGTGCTCTTTTTTATAACATATTTGCTCTCATTTTCGCTTACAGTGTGCGATAGGAGCTTTTTAATTTTTTCGTACGAATAAATCCAACAATTTAGTAATTTTGTACGCCATCAATGAACAAAATGGGAGGCTGGTTTATGTGTTCACCATGTTTAAGGATATATCGCTCAACATACAGGTAATAATTTTTTCAATTATATTGTGATTCTAAACATTAAATTTTGTATTTTTTATACTATTCTTTTATTTTTATTCTAATTTTTAAGGTGAGACGCTTCTTTCCCCCAATAAACCGCAAAACAACGCGCATCTTTGCGAAAAGCGGTGGCAATGGGGGGGGGATTTCGCAGGTTTTCATTGGCATTTAAGGGGTTAATATGAAATAAGTGCTTAAAAAAACTTTGGTGAATCATTATATGATTGGAATTTGAATTATAAAGGCTTATCATTGTGTAGGTATTAATTTATTATAAGTTATTTTAATGAATTTGAATGTTGTCTCTTAACTCACTGCTTATCAAACCAGTCATAATTTTCATCGCTCTCCCCCCCAATGCAATAACAATGTATTAAATGCAAAAAATAATGTACTTTTGCACTAAAAAGCTACATTATGATCTTAATTATATCCCGTACAAATTACCAACATAAGTATTTTGCATACAATTTGTATACGATTTAGCACATGATGAGCCCATGGGAGTCAATAGTTATTATTAAAATTGTTCTTGACTTAGTATTGATAAATTGCCAAATATATTGTACAATACTGATACATTTATAAGTATATTATATCAGTGTAAATGTGTATTTTTTATTTATTATGTAAAAATGTATTTTATTTTGTAACCTTTCAGGGCAAATTATTATTTTTTTAAATAATCTTTTATTTTCGAATTTTTGATATGCTCGCCCCCCGCTTTGTAGAATAAACACGCTTCCCTAGGGAGCTTGCCCCATAGTTTGAGGAGCTCTATCTTAATGGCATTAAATTCCAAACATTGTATAAACTTTCAATTGAAACTTAATCGATAATTCAAAACTATGTAATAAAATCTGCATTTTTACAAATTCTCAGAACATTAACTAAGTTTTATTTTTTTGGTTTTATCATATTCTTAAAAAATAAAATTTAAAAAACAAATAATTTTTGTGATATTAAATTTGTACAGTTAATCCACTGAAAATAATAAGTGTTACATATAAATATTGCACAATCAATAAAATATGGATGATGAAAAACATAATTCATTTAAAAATATCAAAAAGTGCTTTACTTTTTATTTGAAGGAATTCTAAGAATCTAGAAGGAAAATAAACTACGGAAAAAAAGAAAGAACGATAAAAGTTTGAAAATGCACCAAATAATAAGTAAATTTAGTTACTATCAAGCGAACTTTCTCGATAAAAACATTTTTTTTTTTACAGAATTCAAAATAATTTCATTTACCAAACGATCCCATTTACTTTTGTTGCTAAAATTACATATGACAAACTATGTGATTTAATTAGAATCAAATACTACGTAAGGTTTACCATGTTGGCGTTTTCAGCGAGTGACTTTTCGCCAAAGCCGACTAACGTTTAAATCCTTACATAATTTGACGAAAAATCTTCATTCATCAAAATATCATAAATTTTTCCCAAGATTTCCCATTTTACGCATACTTTGAATATAATTGAAGAAATATAAAACTGCAAGTATTTTTATGTGATTTTTTTTTTATTTCTGCGTGCATATAAATTAATTTTATGCATTATTCTAAAGAAAATTATATATATCTGAATGAAAAGAATTACTTTCATTTTATAAAAAAATATTTTTTACATATTTTTGAAAATTAAGCTCATTAGATACTGGTAAAAGCAAGCATGGAAAAATAAAAGAAACATACAATCATCCATGCTCTTTCTATTTCATACGTAATATTTAAGTAGCTAAGTGCATGTAGAACTTACAGTTGCTAGTCTTATTTTTTTTTTCTCTCGTTTGATAACATATTCTTAAAAGCACTTACATTTCTATTTTAGAGTAGATATCGTATAAATATCTAATTTTTAGTTATTCTAAATAACTTATTCAGATAATGTTTTTTGTGTAAAGTGTGTAAACTTCTAGTAAAATATGGTATCTATATTTTAAACTTAAGAAAGGTAACTTTAAACAATAAATTTTAATAAAAAACAAGTTGTTTGATAGCCTCATATTTTATTTCACAAACGTCATAGACCTCGAATTCAATAATTGGAACAAAAAATGCTTATAGCATGTTGCCACAATCTGAATACAAAATAATATTTGGTAATATGTCATAATTATGAAAAAGGTTCAAAAAATACAAGTAAATATTATAAGAATATAGTAATTAAAATTATCATTAAATATAACATTAAATAAAATAAAAATAACTTTTAACAATATTTAGTTTAAAATATACTTTTAAAGTTGTAACTCTCTGATTCATATTCTTTCTACAAATATATTAGCGCATTCTGTTATGTTCTTTTGAGAAAACTGTTCATCTGCTTACTGCTAATATATCTTTTAAGTTTAATGTAAGAAAAAATATTTTTCAAAGAATAAATAATGCAATTTCTTACATGGACACAATGGTTCAAAATAGAATGTTACTTAAATCAATTAGTTAACACAAATAATTCAATTACTTCACTTAGATAATTGATTATTTTTATAAGATGTTATTTCGTTAAAGCGCTGCTTTAAATGCCATTAGTTATCAATGGAGGGGATTATTTGAATTTTTTTCTTTATCAATATTTTTTCGAGTATGCGTGTTAATGTGTGGACAAAATAGTCTGAAAAAAGAAGAAAAAAATGCACTTGCAAAAAAAGCATCATAGAAAAAATTGAAAGCTTTAGAAATAAGTTAATGGCTTAGTTTCTCTATTTAAAAAAACTTTTCTTCATTAACTTTTTAAAAAATCGTCATGTTGAAAAAACCTGACTTCTTTGAAAATTTTGCTCTGTACTGAGTCATCAAGTACAATATTTATTTTAGTGGATATTTTTTTTCATGGAATTATAAGAATTTCCTAATATATTTCATAGAATTTCTTTACGAAAAGCTCTCAAACAGACATGCCCAATCTGCTACAAGTGCCTAGTTATTGCTCATTGCACTAAGAAATTTAATAATTTAAGAACAATGTATTACAACTTTAGCAAGAAAATACACTCATGTTCATAAATTAAGGATAATTCAGAATCACACAGAATTTGAACTCTAAAATAAAAATTTCACCTGGAGAATTATCACACACATCTTGAAAAAGAATATGCAAATTACAGGAAACACACCAGATGCCGCGGATAGTACGTCACAATGACGAGAGTGTAAGAGAGGGGTATATAAGGAATGGTAGCAAAGAAGTAAAATTATTCACAAGCGCTTTAAAAGATGTTCAGTGAAATAACCGCATAGTTATGGCGCAAAGGAAGCATTTGGATGATTTTTTACGTGGTAGAATTATCGGGTGACTGGAATGTGGACGTACGCATCTGGAAGTATCTGAGGAACTTGGAATCGCCCAGAGTGTAATCTCCAGGCTTTGGCAACGATTCCAAGATGATGGTAATGTGAGCAGATGTTACAGCACAGGTCGCCCCCGAGCTACAACGCCGAATGATGACCGGTATTTGGCAGTTACTGCCAAAAGAAACAGACGGAGCACAGCATCAGACCTATCTCGTCAGCTCTCTTCAGCTACTGGTACGGCAGTTTCAAGGCAGACCGTGTACAGACGCTTAGGGAACATTGGTCTATATACTCGTAGGCCTGTCAGATGTGTTCTCCTTACCGCAACTCACTGTCGCCTGCGATTAAAGTAGAGTGCATGCATTGTGGACATCGTAACAGTGGTCTTGTGTGATGTTTTCCGACGAGTCCAGGTTTAGTTTGTAGTCTGATTCTCGCCGACCTTTCATATGGAGAGCGCCAGTTACCCGTTATCACCAAGAGAACACCATTGAACGACACCGTTACGGTGGAGCAGGATGGCTCGTTTGTGGAGGAATTATTCTTGGTTCCAGAACTGACCTGCATGTTCAGAGTGTAACGATGGCAGGCCACATCTATCGGGATGTCATTCTGGAACAACATGTACGTTTGTTAGGGGCGCCATGGGTGCTGAATTTCTGTTTATGGTTGACAACGCCCGTCCTCACCGTGCAAACATTGTAGACGAATGCCTTCAATCGGAGGATATAACCCGTATGGATTGGCTAGCATACTCTCCGGACTTGAATCCAGTAGAGCATGTGTGGGATATGCTTGGCCGACGAATTGCAGCCCGTCAACCCCTTCCCAACTGTCTACCGGAACTTCGGAGGGCATTGCTTGATGAGTGGTGTAATATTCCCCAAGATCAGATTGATAATTTGATACTCAGCATGCGTAGGCGTTGTAAGGCCTGTATTGCATCGTCCGGGAGACATACTCCGTATTAACCATCATACTAACCATGTTATACTGTTTTTTGTAAATAGGTTCTTTTATGAAATTTGCTCCAGGGAGTAAAAATCGCAATTTTTATTAATTATGTCAAACATATAGCATCTTTTTTGCTCTTTACCTTTTGTTTAATAAATAGACTTTACAAATAAGTCAAATTTGTTTTGCTTCTGTCTCTTTCTTTGCCTGAACTTCATTATCCTTAATTTATGGACATGAGTGTATATAAATTTATCAAATTCATCAATTTGTTTCGCTGTCGATGTTGTAGAAGTCTGATTTGCAATTTTTAATTGTAGAATGATAACCGTTACCGATGAAAAATAACATGTGACATTATCATTTTGAACCATTCTTTGTTAAAGCAGTCTCTTCACAAAATGAAACACATACGCGAAGAAATCGATTGCTTGAAGACCAATGAGAAGTTTACTACTTCATACGCCAAAAGCAAATCGACACGTTTCAGCTACTTGTTTCATCTAACGTAAAAATGTTCTTTTAAATAAATTATAATTAAAAAAACTGAAAAAAACTCTCCTTTATAATTAATATAACTAAATTGTATCTTAAGTCCAGATTTGGAGACTAAAAAGTCGCCAAATCTGGACTTAATCGCCATATCTGGAAATGGGACCTGAAATTGGTCGCCAAATGCGGATGGTATCTGAAAATGGTAATCCTGATCAAGACAATTTAACAAAATTAAGAAATTATTGTATTGTGATCAGCATTTGACAAGTGAGCGAAATTTTAAATTAATATGACTTGTTAAAGTAGGTAAAAATTGAGTTCAGTAATTCCGTTACATACAAGTGAAGCTTATAAAAGATAGTTAAAAATATATATGTAATATTGCTCATCATGGCACTGCTGAACAGAAATCGTCTGGTGCCGTTTTCCCTTTAAAGATCTCTTTTAAAGGGAAAGGGAATAAACTGGCTCTTATTAAAAAAATTCTTTGGTACCGCAATAGAATGCAGTGTTGGTGGAAATATTACAAGATGTGGTACTAACAAAGGAATCGTATGAAATTTGTTTTCATACCAAACATATTGAGCATTTTTCATAAATGTATGAAACTGCTTGCAAAAGTAGAAATTCTAGTGTTTCAAAAATGATTTTAAGGTACTGTTTGATAAATCCAATAGCAAAAATAAAATAATTTCAGAAAATAAAAATACTTCAGCTCTTGCATTATGCCTACATTAAACGCATTGACTTATCGCAAAGTACATTTGCCTTAATGCAATTAAAACTGAAAGATTTTTTTTAGCTTTACTTTTGACTCGCGAATATTTTAGCAAAATCACAACTCCTCGTGTTTGTAAAATATTGTTTTGGAAACAACTCAATTCGCGAATACTTTTCGAAATTTCTTAGAACGAAAGACCAATAAAGAGGCATTGATTATCTCGAAATTATTTTCACATCTCTAGGTCTGCTCAATTTTATAGGTATAAACATTTTAGTTTCTGTGCTTGTATGGATGAACGTCCTTCAAAGACTAGATTTGAAAATAGATTTAATGCCCAGAAAAAAATGATTTTCTAAAATGCCATACTTCACTGCATTATTCACTAAAAACACATACCAGCAGGTGACAGTATGATTATGCTCGGTTCCACTCCAGTTTTGAAAGATTATACCTTGGGGGTGATCAAGGTTTTCCCAACTCTCTTCCCCTTCCATCAACCTCACGAATGGACTTGCGGTTCGACGACAATTTAGAGTAATCTCATGGTGCGAAGGCACTACTGATTTACAAGCATTTATGCCATCTCCCGCATTTGAACCCAGGTCCGATGGCACCACAGGACTGGAAGGGTGGAACTTAATAATCTAAAACTTTTTAGAGAAAGTAAAACACTTATTTATCTAATAAAAGAAACTTTTTAATAAAATTATTCATAGATGTGTGTGTGTAATAAAAGATTTTTACACAATAACATCTGTGATCATTTAAACAAAGCACATATTGGAATTTTGTGTTGCAATCCCATTTTTCTGATATAAGTAGAAAATAGCGCTTTAAATCAAAAAGAGGGTTAGAGTCTAACAAGATCACTAATTAAGTTACTATAATTCTCCGTGTTCTTCAAATATGCCTTGAGGAAAAGAAGCACGAATCTCTCTCTTCTAGAAAACTCAGGAATTATTGAAAGATAAATCATCTTTTGTTTATGCTTGCTAAAATAATAAGCAATACTTGGAGAGGTATTTTTTGGCTCCAATATAAGATCTTCACTTAGGAAGGATAACTAATATAAACTTGGTAGTAAATTAAACATTCAAAAATACAATGATGCCTCCAGAATTTTATCACAAACACACTGCTGGCCACCGTAACTGCAACACCCTGAAGGAAGCACGCAAATAACATGAAATTTACAACATGCATTAGCGGAGGTGAGATATGCAAATGATTAGAATTACAGCGCAGACACACATCAGGCACACCTGTGGCGCCACCACAAAGAGCTATTTAAGGCTTGGAGATTTTGACGATTTCATGTTCGGTAGTTGTGTTTTTCTTGTGGTTTTTTTTCAAAAAACGATCACTTATGTCTCGTAGAAAACCATGATCAGCTTTTGATCAAGTATCCGAGTTCGACAGAGGAAGGATAGTGGCCTACTGAGATTGTGGATTATCTTTCAGGAAAATCGGTAGTCGTGTTGGACGAAACCGAACAAATTTAATGAGTATATGTGATCGTTGGATGCAGGAGGGTATGATGGACCAACGTGGTCGATCGCATCCACCTCAGTGCACCACTTGACATGAGTACAGGCAAATTGTGCGCATGGCAGTGACGGATCGTTCAGTCACATAACGAACCATAGCACAGCACATTGAGACTGTAACGCATCATTCAGTGTCCGCGAGTACCATTAGACGCCCTTTACACCAGAATGGTCTGTCCGCAAGACGTCCATTGCTTGGTCTACCCTTGATGCAGAACCACAGACGTCTCCGCCACCAATGGTGTAATGAAAGAAGGATATGGGCGGCAGAATTGAATGAAGTTGTCTTTACTGACGAGTCACGCATCTGTCTGCAACACCACAATGGTCGGATTCGAGTTTGGAGACACCGTGGAGAGAGGATGCTGAACAGCTGCGTTATGCACGGCCACACTGGTCCTGCACCGGATATTATGGTATGGGGTGGTACTGGATATCACTCTTGCACTCCTCTAGTACGCATTGCCGGTACTTTAAACAGCCAGCGCTACATCTCCGAGGTGTTGGAGCCAGTTGTCCTTCCTTACCTTCAGAGCTTGGCCACAGCCATATTCCAACAGGATAAAACGCGATCACACGTGGCACGCATTGTCCAAAGGTTCTTCGTCAATCACCAGATTGAATTGCTTCCCTGGCCGGCTCGCTCTCCGGATCTTTGGCCGATAGAAAACATGTGGTCCATGGTTGCTCAACGATTGACCCAGATTACACCCCCAGCTGCCACACCAGATAAACTTTGGCAACGTGTGGAAGCTGCCTGGTCTGCTGAACCCAAGAACACATCCAAAGTCTCTTTGAATCAATGGCGAGGCGTGTGGCAGCGGTGATCTCCAACAATGGCGGCTACTCTGGCCACTGATTCTGGCAGGAACCACACTTCACAGAAGTCTATAAATTTAATCATTTGATACTTGGTCAACATGTTATCTACGAAAGAAATTTTGTTGTGCTATCTCTTGTCTTTCTTGGTGTTGCATTTACAGTGGTCAGTTGTGAATTTTCACATTTATTGAAAATTGCTTTGTGGTAGTAATTTTTTTAATGTCGTATTTTCTTTGAAAACAAATTTTTCAAAATAATCAAGTAATTTGAATAAGTACTTTTTCCTTACGTAACAAACTATAGGGTCTGTCCCAATAGTTGCCGGAAGGTTTTTTCGTAGTTGACAACGCTCGCTGGAGGGTCGGAGTCTCAAGCTGAAAAGTTGATTGGGATCTAAGCTTCGACAGAAGGCCAGTTTCAGTCGCCTGCGGGCAGTTGTTGAAGCAGGTCCACTCTCCAAGCAGAGGTATATACTGCACTCTCGTTGAGCAAAAAAAATGGACTACCTGTACTTCCTCTATGGTCCCAAGCAGAGTTCCTTTCAGGGTTCTTTTGTCCTAAGATTCTGGTAGGAATTATATTTAAAAATAAATATTTTCCAACCAGTCATTACATAGAAAATTTGAATCTTATCTTAGCATGATTTAATAATTGATATTTTTAAATGCTCTGTAAATACCAAATCATTCTATTTTAATAATAAATAAGTTTTTAAAAAATAATACTCCCGTTTTTTTTCCTCTCATGATAAAACCTGAGAAAAATATAATGTATTAGTAAAAATAAACTGCCCCTTTGAACAAATTAATTCGAAACATATTTAATGAAACTTTTAATTTTGAAAAATTTCAAAAACTAATTTCAAACAATTAAATGAATGCAGCAGATTAATAACAAAGAAAAAAGTTGATGTTAGTTTATCGAAGACAGGATCTGTTTTAAAAATAATCTGTTCATGTACTGCAACATTTTTTTATCTATCCCTAAATTCCATTTCGAGCACATGAAAGTACTTTTTATTTATTCCGGTTTCTATGCATCGGAAAGCTATTCAGATGAAAGAGAATCCCAAAATAGCATGTACTTAGGAGGAAAAATTGAATCTTTTGTGCAGTCCGACTCGCAGCTCTTTCGAACTAAAAGGCAATATCATTTTTTCCTCAATAAGAGCAGCTTAAGACCGGAAGGGCATAAGTATATCGTGATGATTCAGGAATTCCAATGAAACGAGTCAGCAATTTGAAAAATGACCAAAGGATCGATATTTGATCTGTAAGCTGAAATTTTCTTTATTCAGGGACTTAGTAAGCGATGTACTGGTTGCTTTCTATACTTCATATCTTAAAAGATGAGCCTATTTTTTACATTTCAGCGTACAATTTTATTAAAAATGGTGTATACTTCAAAAATACCAATATATCGGTATGAAGACAGGCGTTTTGTAAAAAAAATTTTTCGAGGTGAAATTCATTTCAATATTAATACGTATTTCATATAAACATTTGCGGTATAACATTTACATATTTAGCAACGTATTTTCTATTGAAGGAGGAGCATTTTTTAAAGATTTCGCGTTTTCATAACCAACGTCGCACTTAACTGTGTCTGAAGAGCCAAAAGGGGGATAAGAGAAAGAGGCAAATATTAATGGTTAGAAGTGTTCATTTGCTTTAATGTCTTTTACCAAGTGGAATTGGAATTCTAATATTTTTAACAACAAAATCTTAATGCAGACTTGCACTGAAGTTTGGAATAAAAGTTTAATTCTGAAGATTTGCATTAAAATTATATTCTTACTTTAATAGTTTTTTTATTAAAACAATGACACAAGCTTATATTTTAGTATGATATATACGTACATACATGTACCGGGTGTTGCCGAATTCGATCGACAAATTCAGAAGGGTGATAGTAGGCTGCATGGAGACAACACATCACCATAGAACATAGGGTAGCAAACAACGTTTTGAATGAGTAGTTAGTTCTGAAGGATGTGATGTCGGGTGAGATAAAAAAAAGACAAAAAGTTAAGAAATACATTTCTTAGACGTAAAGCACATGTTTATAGAACGAACAATGCATCACAGATCGGCGTCAGAAATGCAACGTAAAGTGATTGTCATAGGAATTATTCGAAGTTGAGGCCGCGGTGGTAATGGTACAGCCAACATTGACGAACGAAGGATTTTCGTTTGCGTTCAAACAAATCCGAAATGCTGACAATGTCAATTTAAGGGAACCAGGACATCATATACTTTCAAAAAGTCGATTTTTCAATTTTAGTTCTAAAAAATAGTGCATATTTTTCTGAACCTAAAAATGTTTGATACATATATGTTTGTTGATAAAATAGCGCTAAAATATGAAAAATTAAAATATAAACAAATGACCACACCGACCCTTAGTTTTTTCACTTTTTCTCAAAAGGGTGTTTTTTTGCATATAGGTACATTTAAAAAAAAACTATTGCACTATAAGATTCCAGATTTTTTATACTTCTATACAAGATGCCTATGCATATAGTGAACCTAATTTTGTTTCTATTAAAATAGTGCCTAAATTTTTAAAAATGGTTTTAGGCATAAAGAAAGCAGAAAAATAGAAATTTTCCAAATTTCAAAGTTTCATAATTTTTTTAAAGAAACTATACTAAATTTTCACTAAAAAAATAGATTCACTGTCTTTTGTGTATTGTTTTATACATGTGTAAAAAATATTTTGCATTAAAAAAAGGTACTTTTTTAAAAAATGGTACCTAAACATAAGTATGTATTATGAGTTCTCAAAATTATGTATTACTTAAATTAAGTAGGGAAAAAAAACTTTTGAACTAAAAAAATGTTATGTAGTTCTACAGAATAATTAAAATATCTTTATTATGAACTTAAAATATCTAAGCTCTATTGAAAAGTTTAAAATATATATGTCTCATAAACAAAGGGTCTTAATTTTGGCATTTTACACTTCCGAGCATGAAGTGACGCTGATCAGTGACGTGAATTCTGGACTGAAGCAACCGGCGTTTCATACACAGGCGATTTCAGGTGGCCCCAGAAGAAGGAATCTAAGGGGTTGACATAGGGGGAGCATGGGAAATCAGATAATAAATACATGAACATAAAAACATAAATGAAAATACAAACGGGAACAGAGTGCGTGGCGCCGCTAAATAGTCGGAAAAATTGCATCCCAGTAGAAATAGCTGGATGCACAAATTTTGTTACTTTTATCTTCCGCGTGGAAATTTTGGGATACACAGCGAGAAGGATAGTTAAATCAAAATGCCACGCAAGATTAAATGATATACACTTAAACAACCTAATTTTTATTGCATCTTCGAGAGAACTGTAATCTAACCCTAGCATAGATTATTAGGAAAAAAAAAACACAAATTGAAATATTGCATTAAGCAAGTATACTGATTGTTAAATAATTATTTAGAATTAAATGTTTCAAGTTACTCCTTTTCATTTTATACCTAACGTAACTGATTGAAGCTGTAAAAAATTTTATTAACAATAAAATCTAAGTTTGTACTTTTGTATTATTTATTGTCAAATTTCCACTACTTAGACTTGCATAAAAAAATGAGCTCATTGCGTAAGAATCAAACAAAAAGCCTATAAGCAACGTTTTTTCCTCTTTCATACTTTTTTGTTTGTTTGAAATGTTGCAAGTTCCACGCATAGGCTTTTTTCACCAGATAGTGGCACTTTTCCCCAAAAGGTTGGCCACCTCTGATCTGGTAGAACAGCTACTATTAGCGCGATTTTCACCGACTGAATGTAGTTTCGTCGCGATGCGGACTTATCGTCCCCATATTGCCAACTATCACTCCTCTGAATTTCTTAGTCAAATTCAGCAGTGTACATCAAACACATAATGTATCTTTTTACTTGGGTTGAATTTCAAAGTCACCATGCGCATTTTGGTTGTTCTGTGCTCACTAAAAAGCTTTTTTTGCCGTGTGAATACACAGAGACTGCAGTAATGCTGAAAAACCTCATGAAAAATCAAGATGCTTGATCAATGGCAGACGAAATGAGCAAATGAAAAAAACAACAACTTTAAACTGGATCGATGATCACAAGAGTTTTTTTCTTGTCGTTTCTTAGGAGTTCACATTGGATGCAAATACTATAATATTATTGAAGAGATGGAAGTGGAGCGGTAAATATATTTGATGAGTTTGAAATCCAAGCAGTAGACGACAGAAAGTTATAACAGTACAGCATGATCTCTACATGTGTCTGAAGTGAATTGCACTGTCATACGGATCTCATCTAGATGTTAGTAGATCACTGGAGCACTGGTACTGAAATGTCTTTGGGTACTCCAAAGTTTCATCGTCATTTGCTGAACCTGTGAGGTGTGCACAAGATATGTTTTGTTCAGAATACTTCTCACGCAAATGCCCTTGGGCCTTGTCGACAGAAGTTTTGGTCCAGATGACAGGTAGTCTGTAAAGTCGACAGGGTACGCTGAAAGGCTACAAGTCTTTCTTTGAGATGACTTCTACTTTGATTCGAGGTGTTAGATGCATTACCCATCAGTGCAATAAACATCTTAGGGGAGAATACCCTTTTGCATCATTATATTGATTTTTTATAATAAGTTGTGAGTTATCCATCTTTAAACTGACCAAGCAGAATGGTTGGAAATATCATTTAGTATCATCGATCATCTTAATTCCTATGAGTCTTAAGTAATATCTATTGAAAATATTATATTAGGAAAGCTCTGAAGCCGAAAATAATATTTCATGGCATTCATGGTGTTGTAATTTATATAACCATTCTTGAATTTATAGTACATAAAATTTGAATAACGTGCATTCATGTTTAAGTTTTATTGTTAAAAAGGGTAATGTGTGTGTGTGTGTGTGTTTTATTAGTATTGTTAAACTATAAACTTCGTTGATAATGCCAAAAAAATGCAAAATTTCTCATTCCCGAAGTACACATTTTTGGGGATTTCATCGAATGCGAAAAAATAATAGTAATAAATAAAGGAAATATTTTGTGCATTGATAAAAATGCTACAATTCAACGCCATTCACATAATGTAAAAAGAACATTTATATAAAAAAGTATAAAGTTCCTGATAAAAGCTTTTGTTTACTTATAAAAAAGCTTAATGTGCTTTTCATGCTTCTTTTGAAATTGTTAGAAATTTTATGAATTTTTTTTATCTAATTCTTAATTTATCAGTCGTTTGTACTTCGCTTTAGCAAAAGAACACTATTTAACATTGTGTTAAGATTCAAAAACTTGTGTGTGTGAAAACCATAATTTTTTCTTCCAATTTTCTGAAAAGTACGTCACATATTTATTTTAAAAGAAAAATTTCCATTATTGTGAGTTTTTGAATTCTTAGGAAGAAAAAAAAACAATAATTTCGTCGTTCGAATTTTTTTTTTCTATTATTGTTTCCGAATACGACGCGCGCGCGGGCGGCAAAACAGTCTGAAAATCATTTCTATTCATTTCTGCATTACTTTTTTTTGCATTAAAACGGGTATGTCCGATGTTTTTGTGGGGAAAAAAACTCGTTATTTTTATACTGTACTTAGCATCATTTTTAAAATTTACAACACTTTTCTTGCAAAAATAGATTTTCTCTTGTGGTTTTGGAATTTTATTTTGTAACAATGCAATGTGCTCTCTAAGTTTTTCTCTAGCCAATAATATATGAATGGCAATAATAAATATAGTCACAAAAGTGGGGTCTATATATATAGTTGCCAGCACTATAGAAAAAATTTCTAAATTAATTTGATTTAATACGTGGATTTATACTGTTATTTCGATTTGTATTAATACAAACTTTAATACATTTATTGGTAGCTAAGTAATGTATTGTCAACCAATGTTGTCGCGCGAAAAAGCACAAAAGTGTCATTAAATGTGGTAATCACTATCATTACTGTTTTCTAACATGCGCGGGAACGTTTTACGCTATTGGCTGTATAAAGGGTCATTTGACGACGTTTTTGGTTTGGACGAAATTTGTTGAAGATATGATGCATAAATACCATTTTATTGATTACCGTGAAATTTGGCGTATAGCGCGAACTTTTAACACACAAAACTTAACGTTACGCGTTACACGCCGGATATAAAAATGAAATTTTAAAAATAAAAAAAAAAGATGAGCATAGAAAATCTAAAGACTTTTACATAAATCAAAATGTTGTTTATTTAACCCGCGATCACTCGCGCGGGGTGCTCTGTACACCCCAACGACAAGAAAAGCCTCTTAAAATTTCAAAAAGAATGCGCGGAACCGCGATTTTTTCAGTAGCTGTTCATTTTTGGTCATTGAACCTTCAGGCGTGATGCAATCATTCTAGCTTGGACGATTGGAACGTAACGACCATCAAAACTTTATCTGGGGTACTGAGAACTTTCCGCGAGCAATTGAGTTATGTTTATAATCTGCTCTACATGTTTGGAAAATGAGTAAAACATTTTTTTTTAATTTCTAATATCCTTAACATTAATTACGAAGTAAGTTTATTACTGGTTTTAACGTTTTTCTCGTGGTTTGCAAAAAATACAAAATTATGTATTTTAAAATGAAAATTTCGCAGGTTTATTTTAAAATAATGTCAGTCCACTTTGTATAAAATAAATGTAATGTTTTTATTTGTATCATACAAAAAACATCTTGCATTTTACAAATGTGCATCATTTTTGACTTAATTTTTTTTCATATTTAAATAAATGCGATAAAAGTTTGGGGTGTTCTCTACATCCCGCGAGTAACGACGGTACAAAAACAGGTGCGAGTGACCACGGGTTAACAGAAATGACATTTTTTTATGAACTTCTAGACCTAGTTCTAGAGCAGAGTTAAAACAACCTGTTGGCGGCAAGTGGCCCGCTGGCCTTTTCTAAGCATTCCGGTGATAGTTCATTGCACTAGCAATTCAATTATTTAAAAACAATGCTCTAGAAATTTAGAAGAAAATTCTATCAATCAAGTTATCAAATTTATTAATTTTGCCATCAAATTGCTTTTTTTAAATAGCAGTATGGAAGAAGAGGCTTGGTCATGCATCAAAGGAAATTGAAACTACTCCATTACTCCGAAAAAATGTATAAAAATAGATATTTCTTTTATTTATGTGTTTGATAGAAAGGTTAGTATATTGTTTTAAAATAAAAGCCGAAAATATGCTTTAATATTTTGATGAATTTTGCTTTTTTCCAATCTTACTTTAGTCTGTGAGAGTTTTCTCCATTATCCTCATGTTGCGGCTCGCGTGAAATACATGGCATATATTTTTGACCTGGTGGGAAAAAATGTTAATTACCCTGTTCTTATTTAAAGTTATAACTTAGATACTTCAAATAAATGACTTCAAAACATAAAAACATTGCTCACTTATAATTTAAGGTGTCTTCGTAAAAAAGGGGGGTGCGTGTAATACGACGAATATTGTTGATTACCCCTGTTCTATAGTTTACTATTTTTTTTTATAAAGCTTAGAATAATACTTC
>BMAO01028616.1:0-23692 GCA_019973975.1 Trichonephila clavata | reverse complement strand
AAAATTCACATCACCCCCTCCCATAAACACAACTGTAATATTTAATTCCTCACATATTGTAAATTCTGCTTTAAACGGGCTTCCCAAGTAATTTCGCACCTTTAAATATTTAAATGGTTCTATATTTACTCCCCAAACTCTTTCACCAGATTCTCTAACTGTATTTCCGAATAAAGTTAAGTTCAAACCCTCTATATTCAGAGCACATGTAGTAAAGTTTCACTTCTCAGGAACCTGTAATTACTGGGGGATTATTGACGCCGAAAGCAATTTTGTATTTCACCTTGCTTCCGTTTCATAAAGTGAGATGTGGCGAAATCAGAGAGTTGTCTCGCACCAGTCTAGTTTTAGTAATTAGAATATTTCCTTTTTGTCAGATAAGCTTTACGTCCAGAAACTCCATAAAATTTGTGTCTTTTTAAAGTCATTAAAGTCTAAAATGGGTGTTGTGTAATTTTGAATATTAAGTCTGGTCTATTGAGACTCAAATTTATATATATAGCGAGTTCTCAATTGTTTCAACTACGAATAATTTGTACATGGCAACTTGTCGAATTCATGCTTTTTTGATTTATGAAACTAACTATATAAGTACAAGTAATATGAAAAAAAAAATTTTGAGTCAATTCCTACTAAGGCCAACATAGAAAAATTGTATTTTAGTTACTTTTTATTAAATAATTACAACTAATATAAATATGTATACACATGATCGGATCACAATAATAAGAGGCAAAAAAAGAAAGCGATTTTCCTTGCAATTTCCACTTTCTTCTATATATGGTGTTTGACTATTGTTTTTGTTTGTTACTATTCATTCATTTATTAGATTTAATTATTCCAATAAAAATATAGTAAAAAGAAATTCCATTCTCAGAAATTAGGCCATCTTAGGTGGGATTCGATCCCACAACCTTTTAGATTAGAAGTCCAAATCACTATCCATTGCGCTTCAGGGACACATCGCAAGCGATTTTCCTTTTTATATATGCTGCTGAACTATTATTTTGTTAGCTACTATTTATTCACTAATTAATGAATTAATATTTGAAAAAACTATATTATTATCAAATGTCATCCCTACAAGTTTAAAAAAATGTGTTTGAACTTGAGTGGATGAATAAAAAGTATTATATTAACGATTGAAAATTTGAATAAGATATATATATATAAATACATGTAGGGGGAGAGTGAACTAATATTAGGGTTTCCATAACAACAGTTGTAACTCACTTTTAAGTCTTTTAAAACTCATATTACATAAACGAAAAACTCGTATAAAAATTTTGAAATATTTTCTCATTTGATTGACGTTGTATTATATATAGCAATTTGTATGTCATCAAAATATATCCAAGATTGAAATAAAACCAAACTATCAAGACTCCTAC
This sequence comes from Trichonephila clavata, assembly GCA_019973975.1. NCBI lineage: Eukaryota > Metazoa > Arthropoda > Arachnida > Araneae > Nephilidae > Trichonephila > Trichonephila clavata. The sequence continues at coordinate 22,301 of BMAO01028616.1, read as the reverse complement.
GATCATTATGGGGGGGGGGCATGTTATCTCGACCACTGTTTCTTCATAACTTGGCTTCCTTCTTGGAATATCTTTTTGTCAAACAATTTTTCCCTCTATTTGCCCCATTTTTGCATAAAGTGAGTGAATATTAACGTCACACTGTTCAGCTATGCAAGGGCTTTTGGCGACGGACCTCTTAATTTTGAGCCATGGTCAAGTGACGAAGGTGACACCTTCTGGTACCCCTCTCCTAATTACTGTACAATACTAACGGGAGAACTTTTGAGCTCTTGACAGATTTAACGTGCATTGCTCCTATACACGGCGGGTTTTCAGCAGCACTGGGCTCGAACTCATGACACGCCGGCCATGAATCCGTAACTTTGGCCACCAGCCACTGCAGCCACCGCCAAATCTGGAACTGAGATCTGAAATTAATTGCCAGATGCGGGATGGGATCTGTAAATGGGAAATCGTTAATCCTGATGATCCTGATCAGGACTTTTAAACAGTATTCATTTATTGTATTGATATTGGTCCTGGACAAGTGAACAAAATTTCGAATTATCTGACCTTTTAAATTAGATAAAAATTGAGTTCAAATATTCCGTAAAAAACAAGTGAAGCTTATAAAAGGGTGTTAAAAATATATACGTACGTTTTCATATACATTCCATCTCTGATCTGCATTACGGCAATGCTAAAGGCCTTAGAGTATTTCTTTAGACCATGAATTTGAATCGAGTATTTGTTAAAGAAGAAAAAAGTATGTTTCTGAGATACAATACAGTCAAACTACATAATACATAAAAATAAGATTGCAAAAAAGTGTTTCTGTGATAAATGTAAACATAGTTTGGGTTTAGAAGAGTAAGAGGACTCCAAAGTATACCAAAAATCAGTTACTACGCGTATAGAAGAAAATAAAAGTAAAAGATGATTCTTAAGTATCAGAATCCAAAAACCCAATGACGAACAGGATAAAAAAAAGATTAACTTAATTTAAACTTGTTTCATGCTATCAAGCTTCCCATATTGAAACTTGATAAGTTAATATTAAAATATTCATAACAGATTAGAAGCAAATATTTTTAAAGTTCAAAATCTACATTTTGAAAATAAAATTGGATATTCATTACCCATAAATATTGCAAATTTACAAAATAAATATATCAAAATTCTAAAATGTGATAGATCAACATTTTATATTAAAAAACATCACTTGATGTGTATTATTAAATAATATCATTTGTTATATAATTAAATCTGTTTAATTAATACATCTGTTAATAAAACTAATTGCAATTATTAATTTAAATAATTTTATTTAATTTACATGATTTACATATTCCATCAAAGTATTCTTTTCTACATTTTTAAATGAAAAATCCTTTCAAACAGTTAATGTAGAATATACATTTCTCTCTATTATAAAACCAACACCTTATTAACTCAAACGTGAAATCAACAATTTAATAAGAAATAAAGGTACTTTTCCTTTTCGCCGGCGCAAGAGATAAAGTCGCCAAAAATGATACTCTGACAACCGTGGGCAACCGTTGGTAACCTTTTACCACCACATTTCCAAAATAAGCCACGGTCTACTTATCAGTAACGTCTTTTTTTTATAATGCATCAACAAGTAATATAAAGAAAAAAATAAGTCAATTTCTACTAAGGTCAGCAAAATATATATATATATATATGTTACCTTTTTATTAAATAGTTACAATTAATATAAATATGTATATACAAATGACAAAATCACAATGTTAAGTGACAAAATAGAAAGCGATTTTTGTTAAAATTTTCTATTTTTCTTTCTATATAGGGTGTTGGACTATTTTTTGCTTGTTACTATTTATTCATTAATCAAATTTAATTCTAATAAAATAGTATAGTAAAAAGAAATCACACTCTCAGAAATTAGCCATCCTTGTTGAGATTCGAACCCACGACCTTTGGATTAGAAGGGACACAATGAACGATTTTCCTTTTTATATATGCTGTTGTACTTTTATTTTTGTTTGTTTCTATTTAATCACTTTTAATTTAAATAATGAATAAATATTTGAAAAAACTGTATTAACATCAAATGTCATCCACATTTAGCTTAAAAAAAGTATTTGAACTTGAATTAATGAATAGAAAATATTTTATTAGCAATCGAAAATTTGAATATATATATATACATACATACAGCAGAGTGTTACCTAATAGTAAGAATTGGAAAAATGAATAAAAACCAGCGAGAACTAACATTTATTAACATTTTTTTGTATGTGTATATAGTGTGTTGCCACCCATAAAACCTAATTGACAAGATTTGCACCAGGTAAAATGAAAAAGCAGGGGAAAAAATCAGCTCCCAGAAGTTTATATTTTTTTTATAAAACTATTTATATCAATTCTTTTTTATAAATAAACCTTTGCTTAGTAATGAAAGTGGTATTTTTCACCAGTATCCTGTGTTGAATGCATTTAAACATATCAGTTAAAGAAATTGTAGTCCGTATTTGTTGTAGAAACTTATTATATTAAACATACACTGACAATCTCTCTACAATAACATATTTCGAAAGGTATTTCTTAACTATCACCCCCCACCGCTCACACACCGATCCTGCAGTTAATTGCATGCCTAATAAATGGGAACAATTCTCACAGTAAACAAACAGAAACTGAGACACTAATAATGGTTAAGTTACAAGATTGTAGGAACTAATATTACACGCGAACACACGAGTGGAGTTCGTCTTCGTCTAATAACTGTCTCGTAATTTAATTTCGAATATTATTGCGGTTAGAATTCTCGTTCTGAGTTTAAAATAAACACCGTTCAATATTCTGAGAATCGTAATTAAGGTGGCTTCAAGTTTCACGAAAGTTGAGTTGGGGAAATAATTATGATATTTAAGTAATGGGACAAATAAGCGATTAATTGGTGTGTGTAATGGGATATTATTCTTCGTAAAGATAAATAATTGAAGAAAATTACACTATATCTATCCATAATTAGTCATTGGAACATTGAACGATCCTGTTTCATGAAAATAATGTAAAACACATGTCGATACTGTGAACACCTGATATATATATATATTTAAATACACATAAAATACATCACACAAATATAATTAAGCAAATATTCGAAATCATATGAATCCTAGAGTACGACATCCCATTTCAAAATATCAATGGCGAATAAAAATAATGAAGATCAACGTTTTCAAGTGAAATTAAAATTGTATAAGATAAAATTTATAAAATATCCAAGTGCAACCTCGGACTTAGGACCGATAAGTGGGGTTAAGCTAGTTTGATGGCGCCACCCTTCTCCCTATTGCAACTTGGTAAACTAATCTGGAAATATCCAAATTTAAAAAAAAATTTAAAAAATCATTTAAAAAAATATTACTTTTTTCAATACCTAAAAAATTAAACTATTCGGCATTGCATTCTGAAAGATATAACCATAAAAATATTAAAATGCTAAGACAACTTAGTGCATAATAAAACAACCATAAAACATCAAAGATTATGCACCGATCTTTGTAATGGTAGTATAGAATGGAAAAACCTCAAAAGTTTGGAAATTCAATTCAAGAATGTAGTATATTCAAAAATTAAATACTTAAGAACACCAAAACAGATTACATAAATCAAAAAAAAAAACTCACCGCAAATCATCCTATTAATAAATGAAATCGATAAATGGTATATATCACTCAAAAATTATAAATTGTATGGTTTAAATTATTATTTGTAGAATAATGATTTGCTTATTAAAATAACATTCATACTTTACAGTTTATCTATTTTAATTATTTACCATACGTGTAACAGTAGCTCTTAAAATAATGTCTACATTCCAATAATTTTATTTTTAATTTTAATTTTAGTATTACATCGTGTAGACAAATAAATAAAATATATATTCTGAGCATTGCTCCTATAATTTTAATATTTAACTAAATTTCAATACAAATAATTTCATATATATTGCTATGCTGCAATTCTGGCATTAATATAACTTTAAATCTAGATTTGTATTTGTGTAAACATTCTTAGGTAAGTTACATTTTTCTTATGTGTTTAAACTTTTTATCCAATATTTCCAATAGGGTTTCGCTCAGTATTATATAGTAAAAGGGGAAGGCTGACTATCCCCAAAATTGGTTAAACCTTACTTTTACATAAATTATTAAAAGTCGTACTATGTCAGCATTGTTTATATAACTACAGTGTCCTTTTTTAACCATTACATAACCATATTTTCCAATACATATCTGGCTTTTTTTCTTTAATGTTCAAATTATGTATATTTCTCTAGGAGAGATTATTAAAACTATGCACAAACAAGTAAAAAGGGGGGGGGGAGTAACACATGAAAAGAAAACCTTCTTGAAAAATGTACTTAATTTTAAAATCCAAGCATTTAATTTTAAAGGAAAATGAGAAACTTTCTCTTAGTTAACTACAAATAAAAAACAGTAATTTTCAAATTTTTATGTATGTTCTTTCATAATCATTTGTGTGCTTAATTTTTATTTCACTGCATACGAGGCTGTACTTAAATTATCACATAAATTTCTCAATTAGCATCAACATGTCTGTTTTCTTTAAAAAAAATATGGTCCTTACGTATTATCGCAACAATCGCCAACTCTTTTAATAACTCGCCAAAAAGGCAATATAGATTTCCTACGTGTCGTACGTATTGGATTGGCAACCAGGTACTTCGTTTCAAATAATGTCGCTAATAGGTTGCGGTAATACGTAAGTACCAAAAATATCTAACTGTTAAACAGACAAACTTTTAATGGAACTAAATTTAATTAGTGAGTGAAAGTTCTAAAGTTCATTTTTCTTCGCCAATACAAAGGAGTGCAGAGCAATCTGAGCAGTTATTTTGAATTAAACGCTCCATTAAGCATATTTGTATTTTATCCCCAATAATTTCCTTTTCTACAAAGGGAAATAGTCGAGGGAGGAGGGTATGCTGATAACTGGCTAGTTGCTTACAATTATTGTATTCGTTTTAAAGTGATTTTTTCGTTTTGATTAGCACGTAACCCTCAATCATTGCTCGATTTGTATTCCACTCTTCCCCAAAACTGCTTATAAGATTCAGATAAATTTAGAATAGGCAGACTACGCAATTAAAATTTCACTGTCTGATGGTATATCGTTTATTTTTTTCATTTTTTACGGTTTCGTTTTGTAAATTTATTCTTGCGTCATCACATAAAAATTGTTCCTTTTACCGTCGTGTAGTTTCAATATGTCATTACTATTTATTAAAAAGTTTGTTAAAGGTATCACAGTGCCAATAATAATTTCATAACTTAATTTTTAAGAATATTGATTACTTTAAATAAACTCGTTTATCAAAACAAATTTTAGAATAAAAAAATGACAAAGCATTTTCATTACAGATTTCCATTTTTTAAACATTGGAACATTGCGAAAAATTGATACTGCTAATTTATTGTTGAAAATAATTATTTCTGCTAATAACTAAATGCATACATAAATGCAAAGAGTGAAATTACAGAAAAAATTGCAATTCATCATTTTTTTGTATTTTGTTAATGGTAAACGTATTTGTTTATCGTACATGAATCGATGGCACTACCTAAACTAGAGAATTTAGCAAATTCAATGGTAGAATATGATGAAGAGTTTCATCCATATATACATATATACACATTCCACTGATAACAAAATCCTTTCTGAAATATTTTACAGAGGCAACTTTGGTACTTTTCTGTTTCACCGGCGCAGGCGATATAGTTCCCAAAAATGGTACAACCGACGCCACAAACTGAATATTTCAGCTAGTAACCTTTTACCATCACATTTTCAAAACAAGAGAGTTGCATGCTTTTCTTACCACACACAGAGAGTAACGTCTTTTGATAAGAATACATCAAAATTAGATGAAAAACCAATGTGAACCGACATTTATAAAAAATTTTAATGTGTATTTTGTTTGTTGTCAACAATAAAGGTAGCTTAGTGTGATTTGTACCTACAAAACAGAAGAGTTCCCTAGCTTTTTATTAGAGAACGAGTCGTATATTTTTTCAGTTTTTGCTCTCTAGATTCGAAAACCATGTTTCAAAATTATGTTCAAATTTGTTGTGCGCCCACATGCAAGAATTTCTAGAAAACATTTAGTTTAGGATGCAAATTAAAATTTCCAGACTAAAAATAATTTTTTTTCAAAGGACACAAAATGAATTATAACTAATAACACATAAAATCCTTGATTCTCAAAAAAGTTACTTATTTGACCACAATTCGAAATTATTCCCATCGCATCAATAACTTTGTCCAGATACTCTAGTACGATTATTAATCAGTTAAACCACTCATCCAACTTATACGCATATCCTTAAAAAACTGATTATAAAATAAAGGGCATATTTGCAATAAAACTTACAAAGGCATTTTCTTCCAAAAAAAGAGTTCAACGATTTTAAGCATACACATGATAGATCTTTTTTTCATTTTATTATCTGAAAAAACGTTTCTAAATCAATTATTGTGCTACTATTTCAGTAAATTTATCTTATAAACGAAATTATATGCGTAGTTTTTATCTTCGTAAGTGATTCTATACATATTCGCTCAATGCTTTGTTTCCTGGGTAATTTTCTGTCAGGATCCTTTCTCTTTTGGTTATCTGAGCGGATCCCAACAAAGCATCAATCACTTCAGGAAAGCATTAATACACTCGAAGCATAACATATACGTGCTATCTTTCTTTTTGCGAAAATATGCAGAAGATGTAGGTGTGTCTAAAAATAGAAGAAACCACTAGGGGTTTTCTTTTGAGAACACAAGAACATTCCAGGTCGTAAAATATTTCTTCATACGAATAATAATTTTTCAAAACTATGTTTCGTATATCTTACAAAATCTATTATGTATCAATAATATTATTCTGAGGTTTCGTTAAAATAGTATATTTTTTTTTAAATATATTTTTCAGCTTTGCTGATGTTCAACCGGAATATTTATTTTGTGTGCAACATTATTTTATTTTGCAATAGCAATAAAAAGAAATTTTATTAATTATTTTCTAAAATTTTGAAACTTAGAACTTTGTTATTTTTGTAAATATGATTATATACTTATTTTTTAAATGACAAATAATTCTTATATATTAAACTATAATATGTTTTATACAGAGACGTGTGAATAAAATAGTTTAAAAATGTGTATGGAAAAGGTAATCTTCGATATATAAACCGGAAAATTTACAATATATTATTTAAGGGGACATGGTACAATTTACTCAACATTTTTTAATTTAATGATTTTCATATTTTTTTTGATTGACTCCTATGTGTATGTATAATGTAAAACAGATTTTGTGCTTAACAATTCATAAAAAGCTAACCATTTAATTTTTTAAGGGAAAACCTTGAAACTTATAACATTTAAAATGCTATTATTCCTATAAACATTAACGTGCATATATGAAATTTGATTTACAAGTACGTTAAACTAAGTATAACAAAAGTTGGTATTGGTTATTTTGATAACATGATTACTATTCGTACAATAATTCTTTTTATGAATGATTTTTGAAAATTCCTTAAAAAATGTGTAAAATCTAAATTCAGCTATTTCTTACAAATAAGTTTTGCTTTGATTGAAAAATGCATACCAACTTTTATTTCATGTACTATTAGCAACAAATGAAAAACATGTCCAAGTATTAGGTACAATAGAAAATAAAACCTTTCGCATTTTAAATAAAGACAAACTAGTTGTTTTATCTTTCCGAGATAAATCAGTTTAAAGTTTTAATTTGCCATTGGGATGTTACTAAAAACAAACGTAAAATTTATCACAATTCTGCTTTTTTCTTAACTTGGAACTATCAATTTTGTAAGTTTGTAGAAAAGGATATAAAAAAATAAATTAATCTAAAAAAATTAAATTTTTTGACCGATCTTTGTCAATTGAATCGTACTTTTCCCCCTTAATGAACTATTATTTTGTAATAAATTAGAAAGTGAAGTGTCAACCGCATATACGCCAAGTGAGTGAGTGAATATTAACGTGCCACTGTTCAGCTACACGAGGGCTTTTGGGGACGGTCCGCGTAATTTTGAACTATGGTCAAGTAACGCGGACGACACCTGAGCTGGCACCCCTCTCCTAACTACCACACCACACCAAAGGGAGGACGTTTGAGCTCTCGACAGATTTAACGTACATCTAACCCTACACGGAGGGTCTTTAGTGGTACTGGGATCGAACTCATGACACTCTAGCCAAGATCTGATGCCTAGACAACTTGGCTTCCGCGGCCACCCAAGGCGATGCAGGCCACGGGATGAGGACGATATCCGATCTTGCAATCCTATCCAAACTACCACACTAATAAAAGGATTTTAAACTACGACAGATTCATCGTGCATCAGCTCCTGTACAGGACGAGTCTTCTGAGGCACAAGGGATCGAACTCGTGACCCGCCGTCTTCGAGCTCTTGAACGTGACTAATAAGCGGTTGAGGTCTTACCGTACCCGCAGAAGGAATTAAAAACTAGGTGAAGTTACGCATAAAACGTGTTCTCTAGTACAAAATAATATTTTTTAAAGAAATAAAAGATAAATTGACTATAATAAATTTAGATTTTTGTCTAAAATACATACAAAAAATTTTATTTTTTATTTCAGAAAATCGCGTTTATATTACAAAAATATCAATCATCGGTTTTTATTACATGAAATATTGGATTATTTCAGGTAATAAAAATGATTGAAAAACCACCAAATCTAATAAAATAATAATGAAAGCTTAAAATAATAATGAAAGCTTAAAATTAATGAATGTGTAACAAAATCCACATGTAAAAAACAACTTCCATATAACTACATCTTTCTTGATAAATTTAGAAACAAATATGAATTATATTACAGGCCATAATACTTATAATATATAAATATAATTACAATAGATATTATAATTACAATAGATATTATAATTTAATAGATATTATAATTTAATAGATATTATAATTACAATATATATTATAATTGCAATAGATATTATAATTGCAATAGATATTATAATTGCAATAGATATTATAATTGCAATAGATATTATAATTGCAATAGATATATTATAATTGCAATAGATATTATAATTGCATAGATATTATAATTGCATAGATATTATTAATTGCATAGATATTATAATTGCATAGATATTATAATTGCATAGATATTATAATTGCATAGATATTATAATTGCATAGATATTATAATTACATAGATATTATAATTACATAGATATTATAATTACATAGATATTATAATTACATAGATATTATAATTACATAGATATTATAATTATAATAGACATAATTAGAAATTGGTAGTTAAAATGGGGGGTAACTCACAGTGGCGTATACAAGGGTTGGGCTTGGAGTTTTACCCCTTAAGCCACCAGTTTAATTTTTACCATAGAGTAAAATTAGACCGTTAGCCCCTTGGTGCTTTTCTCCACCCGTTTCTTAGACTGTAAACACTTCATCATGAGATAGGTCTGTATACTCTACTGGTAACTCACCAATACCTATTTGATTGATTATTTATTACCATCTTCCTACGAATTATCCCACTCTCCAAACTTTCGCATCCCTCAGGGAGCTCACCTTTATATGAATACGGATGTCACAATCCCAAGGTGCCCTAGTAATATTTTCCTTTTCTCAAGGGGTTTATTGTTTTTAGTAAACACGGATTTCATGACCCTGGGATTCTTCTCTATTTTTAACCTTTTTTTGTCATGCATTTTCTCCTTTCTTTCCGACCTAGATCACAGATTAAATAAATGTTCTTAAAATCAAATTTGTTTGTTTTATTAAGATTGTTTATATATTATTATTGTTTAGAGAAGAATAGCCAAAAATGGCTCTTGCAACCAAAAAGACCCACATTGACTCACTCACCCAGTCTTCCTTTTTACTCCGCTTAGGACTTTGCGCCTCAACAGGTTTAACGTGAATCATCCCCTCTATACTCGGTGGGTATTTCATGGTGACACAAATCTTACTCCGACATACAACACTGACCTCAAGTACATGGCAATAACTAGTCAGCTCTTGCAGTGACCTTAAACATTCAATGATAAACGCTTGTTTGCATTTAATTCGAAATGAAATTATTAACAATTATTGTTGTTGCTAATGCCACCTGCCTGACGTAGTCAGATCGAGGCCCACGAAATTCATCATGGCATCAGGCTAGATTGTACGCCTGTCGTTAGCCGTAGCTTTGAGCACCATGCAGGTGACAGTACGATTTGGCTCGGTTCCACCCGAGTTTCCAGGAAGAACACCCTGAGAGTGGTCCGAGGCCTTCCACTTCTCCTCTTCCCCTTCCACCAACCTCACGAGAGGACTTGCGGCTCGATGGCTATTTAGAGTACCCCCATGCCGTGAAGACACAAACAAATTATGAAGTATAATAATCATTTACTATATTGATTCCAATTTCAGCTAATTAAAATAATAATTTAAGAAATTAATTTTGATGTTTACTGCTCCGTTAAATTATTATAAGTTATGTTTGTCAGTACGAGCAGATGCTTAATAAAAGGATTAAAATTAATACCACTTTAAATGCAATATATCGTCATACAAAATGATAAAAAATATATTCAGAGTAGGTATAAGGTATGGTGTATTTATATTAAACATTTATGAGAACTTTAATTAAAATTTTAAATAATACATACTTCGAATATTTTTCTAATTGCATATTGGAGCAATTAAAAACTACAATCGATAAAAAAATCTTATACAAAACATGCACAAAACGTATTTGAAAACATTTCATATCTTAGAATTTGAGTCAGGTTTCACAATATGTAATCTACACGATTTGAGATACAATCTTATACGCAAAGTATTCAGCGAAATTTTCTCTGGATCCATTCCACCTGTTTTCACTGATAACTTCCTGCAAATTTCAATTCAATTCTTCCTCTAAAACATTTTAGCAGGCTCAAAATCTATCCCGCCCGCATAAATATTCAACTGAAATCAGTGGTTTCGAAGCAAAGTTTCATTTCACCGTAACATCTAATTAGTCGCAGAATTATTGACCTTGTGAAGGTTACGGAATCCTATAATTGTGCTTTACTTTTAATTTTATATGCACTGTTCCTAATGACTCGTCGGGAAAACCGTAGGTCGTCTTGTTCTAATGGGATTCACTTTTCATCGAAGATCGGTCTTACTTTGAAATGAGTTACTGAAGTAAATATTGGCAGAATAATATATTCTACTGATAAATCTGCTGATTGCTAATGTAAAATACAAATATTGAGATGTTTTAACAAGAATGCATACAGATGTATATACTCAGTTTTACTAATGGATTTTGTTACCTTTAATTTTTACTGAACCCACGTCACACTATAGATATATCTTGACAAGATTTAAGTAAAATGTTCTAGAAGACGTTCGTTTCTTCGTTTATATATACAATTCATGTTTTCTTTCAAATCTATGATCTCATATTACTTTAAACTGTTAATGATCATGACTCAGCCAGCATGCTTAATCTTTACATTACAAAAGGAAAGCCCCTTCCCCTAAATTTTAAAATTGGGGATTGTCGTTTTTAATTATAATTTTATCTGTATTTTTGTACAAAATGTCAAAATAGAACAGATGCCAAACTCAATTACTAAAACAGGTAATTGGGAATGTTTGGAAAAATAATTCTGTAATCAATTGAATCCATTAACAAAACATTCGTGGGAAATACGTGATATTATTTCAAATTGTGTACTATAATATATTAATGCGTCTTTTCGCGTTTTGTTTTCCAGTCAGCATGATTTTGTACAATACTGAAATATATTTTAACAAATGAAAACAGAGGCCCAATTATGACAATTTCCCTGGAAATAATTTAATTTTATTCTCCCATAAATTAACAAAAATCTACCAAGTTGATTTATATTTTTTCAATGGATATTGTGCATGTTTATTGTGCATCAAAAAATATAGTTACATACTAATATTTACTCTTAACAAATGAAGGTCCTGTAAAGGTTAAGAAGTTTACCTAGTTATGTCATAAGTTTTGTTACAAGTAAAAAGGAGGTAAACTAACTTGCAATCAGATGTAAAACTAAATCTTCTTAAGGTTTTAATTAACATTCTAATAGTCCAAATACTTATTTAAATTAATAAAATGATTGAATTGAATTCCTGAAAAGTTCTTTTTAAACCTCGTCTTAAAATTGCTTGATTTTGGATAATAAATCTTCCTATTTCTTTTGCTTAAAGCAAAACTTAAAAGTTATCCTTTCCCCGAAATAAAATGCAATAATGTTACGCGTATTTTATTATAGTTAGACATAATAGGAAAAGCAAATATTTTTCTTAAATTCTTTGAGAAAAAAAATAGTTTATTTTTTTTTATTTCTGACTTTCGCGCTATGTAATGTAATTAACTGACTTAAAGAATAAGATTTGTATAATTAATTGAGCATAGCTAAAATGAGTAATGAGCAAACTAGAGTTTAATGATCAGACGCTTGTAATTAAGTTAGTTATGCTTTATGATGAAGATGCATAAGAACATATATAGTATAGTACATTTAACACAGCGTAACTATACTAAAGAGTAAATAATGCAACAAAAAAAAACTAGTTTAGTTAGTAATAGCAAACCGGGTAAAAAAATATATATAATTTTTATAAAATTTTAAATTACACTACATTTTAGTTCCTATGAAAACTGTTATACAGGAGGATACTGACAAGTGAGAGAGAGAGAGGTCATTGGTAACAAATAACCATTTTCCCCAGAATTAAAGAATTCGTAAGCCTGGAGTAACCCTGTGCAAAAGTTACAGCTGTTGGGTTAAGGTATCCGATTGGTTGCGACAACTTGTTTTCTAAAAAATGGAAAAATGGGGATTTTTTGGGGTTTATAGATTTGGTTTAGTGCATTTTAAGAAAAATTTGATGAATTTAAGAAGATAAAAAGAAATTATTACTAAAATGGGAAAAAATGGGTAAAAATCTACAAAAAATAACATACACACAGACCATTTTGTACCAAAAGTCTATGAACAAATTTTCAATTTGTCAATTTTGATGTGTTGCTATGTTATTCATTTTTAAAATGACCTTCCGGATAAGAGATATTTTAGACTTTACAAAAACTAGAACATTTTATCAGAGTTATTACATGAAATTGCTTTGAAAAAGTTATTATATTAACATAAGGGATTGTAAATTTTGTAATAAACCAATGATTCATAAATCTGTAGATAAAACAATTCTATTATAAAGAACTTACACAAAAAATTCCAGTTAATTTTTTGCAAACATTCTTTGAGCAATCGCTGTCCCTGTTTGATGACTTTCAAAAAAAGGTCACATTTCGAGTGAAATGCATTTTAAAGCATGACATTTCTCTTAACGTAATCTGCTTTTACTAAAACACTTCTAGTATTTGTCCTAGAGAACGGAAAATAATAATTTCGGTAATTTTATAAAGCTAATAAGATGGCCTATAAAATAAAATCATAAGACAATTGTCAAGTTTTGGCAAAATTCACAATTTTAGGGAGTCCGATACTTTAATACAGTCAGTTTAAGTTAAATCACTCACATATTTATTTTGCTATTGATTATCAAGAGAATGAATAAAATTATTAAGCATGATTTTTTTATTCATTAAATTTATTTTATTTTTGTTATGTATATAGTAAGTCCCAAGCTCTATTACTAAATAATTAAGTTTCCTATTTGTTTTTAATATCACTCCAACAACAAAATGTTTATCGAAGAAAGAAATTACCCTATCGAAATCTGAATGAATTTTTCTACACAATAACAAATTGAACACTTTCTAGACAGAAGGAATTGAACAAAAACCATGCCAATATTCTTCCATTACGCACTCATTTGCTTCAGTGCCAGACTTAATTTGGACGGTGTCATCTTCTGCACCTATGGGATTTAATGAAAGGGAAATACAACTTTTAAGGAAATATTTTCCAGGGACATCTTTAACTTTAATTCGCTTTATTTGTTCCGTCAGAATAACCGCGAAACTTAGCTCATTAGTTTTCCCTATGTTACAGGAAAGAGCATTTCCCAGATTGAAAAGTGTGACGATGCAGACCGATTTTCCATCAAGTAAATGACTGTATTCTTCTAAGGGGTTGGGGTGACATTTTTCATGTCATAATTTCCTTGTGTGCCAGGCATTAAAATGTTAGGGACTAAAAAAAAAAAGATCCATTTCCTTTATGTGGCGATGTCCATCTTAAAATGTATCGATTGCAATTTAACTCTGACACTTATGTATGACCAATAAAAGTATATACATGGTAACAGTAGTTGTATTTTTCGCTTATCGAAGCATAACCTGATGTAAACTTTAAATGTAGCAAACAGAAAGTATCAAAAAAATAGACATTCAAATAATTTTTAGTAAAAGTTCTTCAATTATTTTGTAAATCGGTTCATCAAGACCATGAAGGAATTCGTAGCAAATTAATAATAGATATTTTATATATTTTACGAACTTTAATTGTATTTTGAAATCATTTATGTGTTAAAGATTTCTGAGTACAATGTAGTATTTTTTATATTAAAAACAAGCAATATTAAAAAAAAATTAAGTCAGTTCCTACTAAGGTCAACAAAGAAAGATTTTATTTTAGTTACTTTTTAATAAATAGTTACAATTAATGTAAATATGTATTTATATGACAGAATCACAAAATTAAGTAACAAAACAGAAAGTGATTTTCCTTGCAATTTTCTATTTTCCTTTCTATATATGTTGTTGGAGTATTTTTGTTTGTTATTATTTATTCATTAATTAAATTTAACTGTTCTTATAAAATAGTATAGAAAAAAAGAAATCCCATTCTCAGAAGTTAGACCATCCCAGGCGAGAATCGAACCCACGACCTTTGGATTAGAAGTCCATCGCGCTATCCATTGTGCTACAGGAGCCCAACAAATGATTTTCATTTCTGTATATGCTGTTGGACTTATTTTTATTTGTTACTATTTATTCATTTTTTAAATTTAATTAATGAAATCATATTTGAAAATTTGAACAAGATATGTATATATATAGGGAGATAGTGAACTAATATTAGGAATTGAAAAACGAGCATGATTTGTCTGCATTGTTATAACAGTGTATGCCTGGATTGGCTAGTTTGGCTGAAAAACTGGCTTTCGACGCCAACTTTGTCATTGTTTTAACCGTTACAACAATGAAGACGAATTTAAGTTGATGTTGAAAACCATTAATTATTTTAATTGCATTAATTAACTTGTAATTAATAAATGTATATTTGAAAAAAACTGCATTAACATTGAGTGTCATCCACTACAAGTTTAAAAAAATTTATTTGAACTTGATAGGATGAATAGAAGGTATTTTATGAACGATTGAAATTTTGAACAAGATAAATGTATATATATAAAAAATATACATAGCGTGAGATAATAGTAGGAATTTAATAAATAATTAGTCAAACATTGTTAACGACAACTATTTGATACTTTCTTTTATCTGTTTTCTTAGTAACACAAAAAATATTTTATGTAATCGTAGAACGCAGTACTTCCTACACTTATTTTTCAATTTTTGTAACATATTGAGAGAAGAAAGCTCTAGAAAAATAACATAACTTTCTTTAACTCAAAGTGATTGTACAACTCATATTTAAAGTAACAGAGAATACCCCAAAGAGGTAAAACATTCTGCTATAGAATACATCATATATGTAACCGTAAATAGGGAAAGAGGTACAAAAATGTAAAGTGTTTAGAACAAGCTGACAAACTGTATTCTCAACACGTATCTAACAATTAATACAATTCTTATAAAAATTGTTGAAATTATGCAAAAAAATAAAATAATCCTAGAAACTATTGCAAATATATAAGAATAGTTGTTAAAAATTTCAATTCTTCGTTGATAAAATTTACACAAATTAGTGTTTGTAGCCCCGGAATCCCGGTGTTTTTTCAAATCCCGAAACCAATCCCGAGATTTAATTTTTGTCTGAATTATGTTTTAAAGTTTTTTTCTCAAAATTTTCTAAGAATTTAATTCTTAGAAAATTTATATAGAGAGCTTATAGTGTATATATTATTATTATTTTTAGTGTTTTCTGAGGTCTGTTTGAATATTTTTATTACAGTTAATTTTAGTGTTTATCATGATTAGTTTCTAGAGTTATATTCTAATGCATTTTTAAAAAGGAAAGTACAAGGGGTGATCAAATTAAAAGGTACGAAACGACACGGTGGGTACAAATATAGACTTTATTCAAAATATACACCATAGGCCTGAGCACAACGATCCCACTGATGAACAAGCTGCAGGATTCCTTGTTCCCAGAATTCCTGTGGCTGTGACGAGACCCAGTCCTTCACAGTGTCCTTGAGTACGTCGTCCGAGTTGAAGCGCTTTCCTTTCAGGTGTTTCTTCAGTGGACCAAACACATGGAAATCGCAGGGTGACATGTCCGGACTGTAGGACGTAGGGTCCAACGTCTCCCATTGGAACTTGTCCAGTTCCATTTGTGTGACTCTGGAGACGTGTGGACGCGCGTTATCATGGAGCAGAACCACACCCTCCGTGAGCAGCCCGTCTTTTGTTCTTGATGGACCTGCGTAGGCGTCGAGTGTCTCACAGTACACATCGGAGTTAATGCTTTTTCTGTGCTCGAGTAATTCTGTGCTCGCATCATTTGGACGCCGCTTTTTATAAGAGCGTTTGCTCTCTCCTGCGCATGCGGGCACCCGCGCATGATCCGATCCCAGTCAGAGTCTCCAATGGCATCCCGAGATGTCTCGCTACATTCTCCTTTGGCGGAATATGCAAATATTTAACTGTTTCTTTTTTATGTCGTTTCGTACCTTTTCATTTGATCACCCCTTGTATTTTTTCTGTCAAAATTGTATAAGTAGAAAAAATTTAGATTGAAATTTGTGTAAATCCATTCTATTGTTTATACGTGTTTTGTGCAGGTACACAGGAGTTTATCGGGAAAAAAGTTCAGTTCAGACATCATAATTTTAATTTTCAAAAATTTACTCCCTTAGAATATCTTACCTTGCAGTTATCAATTCTAAATATATTTAACATTAAAAATATACAGTGTTTCAATGAAAATAAAACAGTTTTTTTTATTCTGTTTTAAGTTTACAAAAATATTCAAGAAAGTCTCAAATATCGATTTTTAATTCAAATGAGTCAATTTTAAAGGAATTCAAATTGTACCATTTTTATCAAATTAAATATATTCTATTTTTTATTTGTTTTTGATGAACTAAGTTTGGTTTTGATTTGTTTCAATAAATAATAATATTAAAACAACTTTTTAATTATGCCTACAGATTTATTATGTAATTTCAACCATGCTAACGTTTAAGTATTTTTCAAGAATAGTCCAGTCCTAATCATGAGATCTGGGAATTGGATAATGTAATTCTGAAATCCCGGGATAGAAAATATAGCTCGGGATTGCAAACCCTAACACAAATGAGAGATTTGTGGTGTCAGTACATGTAAAAGCTATTTGAAAATCAACTATAGCTATTGGGTATTAAAAATAATCCTCACGAACGACAAACGAGCAACACACTATTTATCCATGCTGCAAATATGGATCTACAGTATAATCCTTGAGTAAAATTTCAAAAGAGGATTTAATAAGCAAACTCTTAAAAAATAGTCATACAATAAATTGTAATGAATAGCTATAATAGGTCAAGACATTATGTTAAAAGGAATCATAAGAAAAAAAAATACTGCCACAAAAGCCTAAAACCTTGTTAGTAGAAAATGGCGAAAACGAGGGATGGAGGTTACTACATCCACGCACTCAAACTAGTTCGTCAAATAAATTTTTAATCAGGTGTACTCAACAACTTTCAAGTGAAAATGGTCATTAGTTCTTGGGGTAGTTGAAGTTGTAGTTTATTTATAATTAGGATAATATACATTTTGTCGATGGATATGTAGTTTGTGTTTTCAATCGGTACTTAGATATCATTGTTTTGCGTGGGCAGCAAGAATAAATTTTTTTTATTATAGATTGCTTTGAGACGCTCAGTAAAGTTTAACTACTATTATGATTAAGAATGGTAGACGAGTTTTTAAGCTTAGAAAATGTACTTTAATGGGAAGAGTAAATTTAGAAATAAACGTAGACGAATTTATGCTTCAACAAGATAAGTAACACCGCTGTTTTACCTTAAAAGGAAACTAATAAATTATAGTTTAAAAAAAACTATAAAACACGCTTTTATACTGAATCGAAATAAAAAGTAAAATAATTCTTAATATGAGAATAAAATGATTAACGAGAAAACTAATGTCATTGGGGTAAAAGCGTGGGGTGCTTTGTACTACATTTTTACGCTAACTCAGCTTTTCGGAATAGAAGTCAGAAATTATAACAATTGATACATTTATACACCCCACGCTTTTACCCCAATGACATTAGTTTTCTCGTTAATCATTTTATTCTCATATTAAGAATTATTTTTTACTTTTTATTTCGATTCAGTATAAAAGCGTGTTTTATAGTTTTTTTTTTTAAACTATAGTATATTTTTCATTTTTTAGTTCAATCAACAATAAAAGCGTGTTTTTTAGTTTTTTTTAAACTATCATTTTTTTCTTTGTTGAATTTATCCTTGAGGTTGATATTTGAAGCTGGAATTACGTGGCTGCTGGAATTAGTCTTGCACTTCAATGGATATCAATTAATGGGTCTGAAGTATATTTATTCTCTCCGTTTATGGAGCTTCGGATGAGTCACGTATCGTTATATTAGACACCGTCTCTATAGAACATGTAAAACAAATAAAATTGTGTTAAGAAGTTCGGATTAAAAAAATTTTTTAATGTGTTTAATACAATTACTCCTTTTCGTTTTTTATCTCTTTTCACGTTTTCATGCATTGTCATCCACTTCTGAGCTATGGTCCAAATTTCAAGTCTCTAGCTCATCGGGAAATCACACAATTTAAAATCAATCACAAAATTCCACCCAGACAGACATTAAAGAAAGCGAGTTAATAAAAACCTGGTAATATTTGTGTCAATCGTTTCTTCACCTTTTAAACGTATTGCTATAATGTTAATTCGTATCATCACTTCTAAACGTATTGCTTTATAAAAATAAAAAAATATTTAGCAGTTAAAACATAAATTATTTTTTTTCACATGCACGAGCCCTTTTTTATTTTTATTTTCAGAAAAATATTTATATTTTGGTAAGGAATTGCAAGCACATACCCACCCTCCACTTTCTCAGATACAGAACATTTTTTTTTTTTTGGTTTATTTCTATTAACCGCAAGTTTATTTTATGTTTGCATATAATTTGTTTTATATTCAAAACACTCTCTTTAGGGTTACATCTTATTCTTTTAGTCGCTAAATCTGAAATTGGTCGCCAAATCTGAATATGGTATATGGAATTTGTCGCCAAATTTGAAAATCGTGTATGCGTTAAGTCGCCAAGTCTGGATGTGGTATATAGAATTGTCGCCAAATCTGATTAACCTTATTCCTGACGATCCTGAAAAGGACAATGGAACAAAATTATGAAATTATTGTATTGTCATCGGTCCTAGACAAGTGTGCAAAATTTCGAATTGATCTGACCTTTTAAAGTGGGTAAAAATAGAGTTCCAAGATTCCGTTACTTGCAAGTGAAACTTATAAAAGCGTGTTAAAAAAACTATTTCTTTGGCCTACTCGATTTAAATGTCATGAAATATATATTTTTGATGGAGCTGCCAAGGACAAAAAACTAACCGTGGAAAGGAATACAAATTCAGTAAAATAACTATCAATAAATGTAACAGAAAATAATTAACTCAAAAAATTCCACAAAGGTGAGTATGAGATGTTATTAAGAGCACATCTCGAGGGAGAATGAGGTGTCACTAAAGTGAGTGAGTGAGTTTAAGGGACAGACCTCGTCATTTTGACCCATGGTCAAGTGACGAGGACTACACCTGAACCGGCACCTCCTTCTAACTACCAAACCACACCAACGGGAGGAATTTTAAGCTCTCGAAAGATTTAACATGCATCGTTCCCCTAACACAGCGTGTCTGCAGTGGTACTGGGCTTGGACACATGATACCGTAATATGGCTACCGTGGCCATGAGGTTTCACTAAAAACTAACTCTTCACAATGTTTCGCGTTTAAGAGAATTATCTACTTTTTGAATGTTATTTCATTTATTTTTCTTAAAATTAAAATGTGACAATTGTTTATTTATTTGTAAATTCAAGAAATATTTATTGCAAAACTCTCTGCAATATGAAGAAAAATGTTTTATTGATTGTCAATATATGTAGAATGTTATACAGTGATAACCCTAACATACGGGATAGGTGGGATTGAGCGATATCCGCGTTAAATGAGTGAATATTAACCTCGCACAGTTCAGCTACTCGAAGGCTTTTGACGACGGATCTCGTAATTTTGAACCATGGTCAAGTGACGAGCACGACACCTGAACTGGCATGTCTCTCCTAACTATTACACTACACCACACCAACGGTAGGACATTTGAGCTCTCGACAAATTTAACGTGCGTCGCACCTCTACACAGCGCATCTTCAGTGGTACTGGGCACGAAATCATGAGACGCCAGCCACGCGAGCCCATTACCTTGACCAATAGGCGTGAAACCCACGTAAGTCACGGGATATGATTTCACAAATAAACGCATGCAAGTTTTTTTTTATTTGGGGCCGGAGACGAACGAAAATGAAAATTCAGAAGAAAAAAATGTTTCGTAAAATCTTAGAAAACACAATTTGAAAATCGCAAACCGATTATATTTTGATGCAGAATGTTTCACATAAAATTCAACAAAGTAGTCCACCATCGCAAGGATTCTTTTTTTTTTTCTCCAGCGAAATTTCCTCGCAAGTACGCTCGAATTTTTTTTTTTTTATTCCTTGTTTTGTTTTAAAAATACGCTCATCCTTGGAATTTTTATTTTCAAGAATTTGCAACAATTTTGCAATTAAACTGAGGACTTCTGTGTCACATTCCCAACCGTCATTCTGTCTTCTAATTCAACTGGATTTTAAGAGGGTTCACCCATGTAATAGGTTCAAAAAATTCAAAAAAAAATTTTTTTTTCATAAATAGTTTTTATACCATGTCTAGAATACGGTGATAAAGTGACTTCTTAAAATTCGAAGTGGTTATAAGGAATCAGGTGTTAGAAAAGCAGCTGTTCGTAGGGCTAAGTTAAGATTTTCATTGTGTTTTAATCGGACTTGAAATTTTAAACGCGTTTTTCTCAAAACTGTGTTTTTCAAATTTTCCTCCATCATATCCGAAAAACGGTTGGACCACATGACTTCAAATTTATAGGGTAGACTCAGCACATATATACGCAACAAATGGACTACGATAATTCCAAAATTCAAAATATTTCTATTTTTTATAACAAAAAAAACCCCATGAAATTCAAAACATTTTCTTCAGAGGTCTACCAAAAATCCAAATTTGATAATTTTAATTGAGTATAGTCCATTCTATGCATTTAAGCTTATAGATTAAAACGCCGTTATTTTTTTAATTTCAAATAAGCTAATTAGCTGGAATCGTGGAGGAAGTAAGCATCCATTTTTTCGAGGAGATGTTTTCAGAGCGTTGTGACTCGCGTTCTATGGGACATTTTTCTAAACATTTATATACATTACTTAAAATACATAAACTAATTATGAAAAACATGAAGTTCTATCTTTTTACCGGTCGTCAAAAAAATTCCCTAAGAATGCTTTAAAAACAGGTCATCACATGGTGAACCCCTTTAAGACTCAAGTTCTTAACGTCTTTCTCTTGCTTAATTCTATGTGAAAAGCTCATCAATATTCAGCTCCTGATTGTGAAAATCCAATAGATTTTGAATTATCATTATCCACTTCAGAATTTAATTGCGTGGCAAGATTGACAACTTCTTCAATAATATTACCAATTCCCTGCTTTTTTTCACTAACAAAAGACGAATTGACGAGATTCAAAACTCAGAGTTCGTGTAAGTCTGTACTGTACTACAATTTAAAATTATCAACAATTTATTTCTAGCGAAATAAATCCGAATAAAAACCCACTTTTAGCTTAAGTTGTATTGTAAAAAAATTTATTTTAAAAAATATCAACTTATCCTGATAAGTAATGCAAACAAAATAGCCATCTTTATATTGTTAGAATATAAATGTTATTCTATTTTTAATAAC